>SMSR01011912.1:23675-41307 GCA_019453355.1 Ceratina japonica | reverse complement strand
GGGGAGGATCGGCGGGGCCGAGGGGGGTGGAAAAAAAAGGAGCTCGCAGCCCCTTAATCTGTCCTCGAACTCTCGCCGAGCGAGGCTAAGCCCCTTGTCGGCATATTGCGACGATTCGCGGCTATAAAAACGCGCGAGGGCGCACGGACGGAGTTGCGGGGGTGGGCGAAGGAGGAACGAAAGGGGTTGTGTCGGGTTGGCCAAGTGACAAATGGCTCGGAATAATACCAGCCAGTGTCGAACGACGGGTCGGGCACCCGACGCCCGACATCCGCCGCGCTTTGGTTCCCCTCAAGCTCCCCGAGGAGGAGGAACCGTGGCCTGGAACCCTCCGGGGGATTACTATGACAATATCGTTAAACGATCTTCTTTGTTTTCGTTCCGTTCCAACGACACCTCGCGCCCGGGGCCGACGAACTCTTTTCTTGGCTTTTCGACAACTCCCGTAGCTATGGATACCATTATTTAATGTTTCGAATAAACAGGCCGAAGTGGAAATTCCCCAGGGCTGAAGATTTCTTCTCTATTTAACCCCAGATTGACGGGGTGGGTCAATTTAAGGTAGTTCTCCACAAACACAAAGTACTGGATAGCTGCAAGTAGTATAAATCAATCATTTCTCAGCCATCGACTAATAACGTATTTTGCACGTGTCTAATGAAAATTTCTATAAACAAAAATTTGATATTCACAAGTTCAACAATCCCTTAAAATGATTCAAACCCTGTTCAAAACTGATGGGAAAAAATAACAAACGTTTCTGCATTGCAGAAATGAATTTGTAAATGTGCGACGGTCGCAATTACGGTGGAGGACAGGAGAACTTGAGGAGTGAATGTGAGATATCTGCAGCGGATCAGGATCAACAGGGAGGAAGATTTTTCAACGTATTCAACCCTGCCGCATCACCGTTTTTTCATTAACCTCCCGTTAAAGAAATTCGATTCTTGGCGAGGGTTGGACGGGGACGGGTAGAATGGACGATCCAGATTCGACTGCGACGGGGGCGAAGACTGGACGCCGAGGGGGAAGAAGAGGTTCGCCGAGGACACAAAGCTACTTTAAATAAAGGAGCGCTCCATCCATTGAACCCATTGTCAACCTCTGACGTTGACTGAGCGAACGGCAGGCCCGCCGAATCCATCATCTCCATAGAAAACCTTAATTATTTTCTGATGAAAGAAACCAACCCCCACTCTCTCTCTCTCTTTCTCTCTTCGACTTCGATTGCTCTTTTACTTCGCCTTTCCTCCTTTTTTATATCTTACCATCTTGCAAAAGCTTTTTTATAAAACTCCTTCCTCGTTATTTCAATAACTTCTCATAAAAATTTCTGTATTCACATTTTTACATATACAAATTATTTTGACTTCCATTCTGGAACCACGAGGTTTCAAGAAATCTTTTGAACGAAGTCACAAAAAAAAAGCTACCCCGCGCGGATATAGCGACGCGGAAGCATCCCATCATCGCCTCCCTCTTGGAAAGCTTTACGCAAGCCATTAAGCAGAATCGTTTGGCTAACCGAGACAAAAATCCGGCGCGGCGGCGATATTTTTTTATCCCTCGCCCCCGGCCCCGCGCGCCCACAGCGGGAGGGTGGATTCCGTGCGTGCCAGCACGGACAAAAGACAAACGCCGTCGCCGTCTTTCGTTTGTTTCAAGCGTCATTTGTTTGGCAGGACCGGCACGAAGAGACGGGCCGCCACGGCCGCGTCGCTCAGAAACCGGTTTTCGGCGCTTGGGGTGCCCGCCCTTGGAAAGGATGCGGGATATATGGGGGCTGCACGGTTAGAGAGGCCGCATTTGAATGCCACCGGAAAGGGCCGGGCCGCCCGCTCTTTCATCTCGCCACCTTTAGCCTTCATAGTCCTGAAACAATGACTGCAACTTCGACTTTCAACCTGGTTCCCGGAAATGTTCCCAGGAATTTTTCTAAAGCGCGGAATGTTGTTTAATTGTATTCAACTTGTAACGTCTGCCTCCCTGCCGATTTTTCTTTCCATTCTGTTTTTACCATTTTAGTGCAATTTAGTCTTGCCAATAATGCTCTCAGTTTGGTAACAGCTTAAATAATAATTACGCAATGTTCGTCTTTTTGTTTTTCATAGAAGAATTTTGGAATAGTCCTTTAAGATCAATGATAAAACCAAAACAGTATTCTATTTTTTATTGGATTAAAAATTTTCTTTTAATTCCATTGTTACCATTTTAGTGCAATTTAGTCTTCCTAATAGAGCTCTCAATTTGGTAGCAGCTTAAATAATAATTACGCAATGTTCGTGTTTTTATTTTTCATAGAAGAATTTTGGAATAGTCCTTTAAGATCAATGATAAAACCAAAACAGTATTCTATTTTTTATTGGATTAAAAATTTTCTTTTAATTCCATTGTTACCATTTTACTGCAATTTAGTCTTCCTAATAGAGCTCTCAATTTGGTAGCAGCTTAAATAATAATTACGCAATGTTCGTCTTTTTGTTTTCTATAATTTTGGAATAGTCCTTCAAGATCAATGATAAATCCAAAACAGTATTCTATTTTTTATCGAATTAAAAATATTGTCATTTAAGGGATTGAGTTGGTGGCTCAAGCGGCTTGAAGCGAAATCGAAGCCCGGAGACGAATCGATGAAGGAAAGAAGGAAACGGAGGTCGGGGGACAAAACGGTGAGGCAACCAGCGTCGAACTTTTACCAAAGACAATATAAAAGTTGGGAGGGTCGCGTCGGGATTGGAAGTCGTAAATATCATCTGCTAAATAAAGCTTCATCCTCGAGTAGGATTCAAGCGGTGCGCTGGTGAAAACCCCTTTGCCCCGGACGGACGGCGGGGGAGACAGTGTTCGGAGAGACAAAGGCTCGTAACGTTCGCATTGACATTAAGGTATTGAAAGAAAGGGAGATGCCCGTTGCGTGAACGGTGTCTACGTTCACCCTCACCGTCAACGATCAGCCAAACGTCTCTGATCGGTTTTCCCTAACGTCTTCACTCCGGAATCCGAAAAATATATTATATATGAACATTAATGGGAGTCACTGTATTTACAATCATTTCATACTTCTTATACATTCCTGATTTCTATTTTAATTATTACTTATTTTATATGATGATATGGAAGAATTATTTAAATATCTCAAAGTATAAAGCAAGTTCTATTTTTAGGCTAATGAGGCTAGAACAAAAACTATAAAAAAAGAAATCTCTGGATCTTCTTCAGTTTCATTTCCTACGTTTTTAGGTTGGAATTGTTTAAAAAAAAATTGATTTCAAAAGTTCAGGGCCGAACGCACAGGCTGAGAGCAAATACGTGCACGTCTGACTTATCGTCGAGCCCATCCCTCATCCGAGACTGTCATCCATCCGGGCTATGAGCAGCTGTAAACACCAGCGACAAACATAATATAACGAACGCTTGAGGCTATGCGTGAAACAAACCTACTCTCTTATAGTTATTCCTGCGTACAGATTAATCCCTGAAGAACTTCATCCCTACGAATAATCTGCGAATCTCTCCCGTTCCAACATTTCAGTTATAAAACTTTAAAAAAGTAATAGACTGAAACTCGTGGCAAATGTTGTGATAAATGTTTTGCAGAAATGTAAATTATTAAAGAATTATAAAAATATAAGAATAAATCAAGCGGTCAAATAGAAGATTTTAAATAAAAAAGGGTTTTCCTTCTTTTTAGATAGAAATACCTTGAAAATATGTTTCTACTATTTTTTACAGGGTTTATTCAATCTATATTTTTATGGAAATGATACACTGAGTCAGTGAGAACTGCATATGAATGAAAACCAATCATTTTTTTATGTTTAATTAAGTTTATGTATATTTTCTTGAATTTCTATTGTTTATTTTCTTTATGGTTGTTGATTATTTTATAGATTTATGTCCACTGTCATAATGGACTTATGTCCGTACAATAAAGAATTTAATTTAATTTAGTTAATTTAATTTTGGCAAAGATCTTACAATTCGTACAACCCCAAATTATTACCAAGTGAAACATAATTAAAAATTGACCAAAACTGCAAGCAGGTAGTTCGTATCAGTAAATACGAAATAATCATTAAGTGGGTAATTGGTGCAGATTTAATTGACGGTCGTGCCACAAATTTCTTTTCGTAAACACGGGGAATAACGAAACCTGGGGGTTAATTAACAGCGAACCTATCGAAAAAGCATCGGAAGCGAATTGACCGCGGAGTTTTAACATTCCCGATGGTAAAAGCGCGCGCTCCCTCTCCGTCCTCCTCCCTCCCGGCCGGGGGATGGGCACACGTGCCCGACAAATTATACGTCGATAAATTAAAGCGTGCCGGCCGATAAAAATCGAAGGATGCAAAACGGGTCCGGCGACGATGGAGGCGAACGCCGACGGGTAACAGCGATTCATTTTTCATCGACCTAACCGAATTTGTCGAACTTCGGGACCGTAGCCAAGGGTGGGATCTAATTTCAGGGCCATTACGATGTATACGGGAACGCCGCCGCCGCCCCCTCCCGCCGCCGACACCCCTGATCGCCCGTGAACCATCATTTGTACGAATTACACACCTCCGACGCTGGCCCCCGTTATATCGGAGATCGTTTATTATTATTAGCATCGAACCGACGCTTCACGCTTCCGCGACCTGAAGATCCTACCATTTATCCTTCGGGCGAAAGTTCACTGCAAAAATCATGAAACCCTAATAACGAAATTAGAATATTTAACAAAAGAAATGGACACTTCGTCCAAAATGTATTTATTTAAGGAGGTTCATCCGGTTAAGGAATTAACAGATAGATCTCCAAAAAAAATTTGATAGTCTATAACAGTATAACAGGATACCTCAAACAAATTTTTAAGTCATTTGCATACCTTAATGATGAGATATCAATATATTTTTTTTTGTTTTCTATTTATATTATTATAATTATACATTTTTATTTTGTTTTTGTTTATTGCGTGAATTTTTATTTTGATGTAAAACATGTTATTCTGTTGTTTTTCTGAGCGATATATATATTAATATTACATGGCGACTAAACAACTACGTAATGCATATTTTGATTATTTGTAACATTAAAACGTACTACGTATTAATATTATTGAAAACAAATGCAATTTTAAAAGAGGTGTTTGACAGACGTCAACCAAAATTATTGGAAAATTCATATTCTCGTGAACTACTCGACTTTGAAGTGTTTTAAAGTAATTACAAATTTCATTATTGCTATTTATTTTGTTTGAATTATTACTATCAAATAACAAAATAATTAAAGAACTTCTTTTATTTCGTCTAATACGTTTAAAAAATTCATAATTAATGATTTAAATAAAAATCCGCAGTATTTCGGGCATCTGCAGTAATTGGCACACTTACCCTATACGAAATTGAAGAAACGAAAATTGAAATTTCCAGGTGCTGAGAGAAAGACCGGTAGGTAGTTGCTATTCGCAATCCTTTTTCCAAGGATTAAGACACCAGATTGGAGTGATGTTTCAGAAGACCTGGCGCACCTGATCAAAGTGGCGAGAAGAGAACAGGAAGGGTCAGCGAGGAGGGGGAGCGGGTACCGGAAATTATTTAACGCTCTCGACTTCTTCTGATCTTTTCCATCAGCCAGATGAACCTAACCCTTTCATCCTTAGGAGGAGTGCAGCCGCGCGCGCGGCGGGAGGGCGGCGCGTCGACCGGGTCGGAGGCACCGATCCGCGACGATGGAAATTATACGCGGTACATAAGAGGAAGGTGAGAGGCCGCGCGGCGTTAAAGAAATTAGAGAGATAATTCCTCGGACGAATACCCAATTTACCCTTTCGTCCTCTCGCCGTACCGAGGCGTCCTGGCCTTATTATCTAAAGTGCTCGGGCAGCGGCTGACGCGACGGACGGACGGACACGCCGGGGCACCGACGAGGGGGGCCACCGGCAGCGGGGGAGAAAAAACATAATGATAAAAAGAACGTGCACCCTTCTGACGCCAAGGCGGAGGCAGGAAGAGCGGCGCGGGTCGCTA
Organism: Ceratina japonica; assembly: GCA_019453355.1. Lineage (NCBI taxonomy): Eukaryota > Metazoa > Arthropoda > Insecta > Hymenoptera > Apidae > Ceratina > Ceratina japonica. The sequence continues at coordinate 35,296 of SMSR01011912.1, read as the reverse complement.
GGACAAAAGGAATTAAAAGGACCGTTCCTCCTCGCGAGCAACTAGCCGGGGATGTACGGGCGACGGCCAACTTTTTTCGGCTCCTATCATTTATTCACGGCGGAGTTATTTTCTTCCGGACTTCAACGCCTTGCACCCGCCCGCTCCCGGATGCTCCCGTTTCCCGTGGAAACGGGGTGAGACGCTCCGCTCGCTTTTTCTCCAATTCAGTCATTTCCCTCGGTCGAACGCGCGTATACATAAACTAGCGTGCGACAAATAATATAAGTATGACGGATGTAAATATACCCGGATGTAAATGCAATTGGGATTGTGAAGATATTAACCATGTAATATGGCGATGATCCTTATATAATAATGAAAGGGAATTTTTACTCGAGGGTCTTAGAAATCTTGGTCACTTTTTTCTCTCGTCATATAACGTATTTTGCATAAACGCACAAAAGCGATAATCTAAATAGGTATATGAGTATTTCAAGGCTTGTAATCTGAAAATATAATTTTAACTATTTTAATTTAACTATTGTAATTCTGTTATAAACTGTTATGCAGAATACCTACTTTATGGAGGGTAAAACTGCTTTCTCATAATAAAAAAAGGATATAACTATAATATATTTTTTAATTTCTTCTTCTGTCTTTAAGGGGTCAAGGGTGCCATTTTGACACGTATCGCTTTGAAAAATAAGTTTGTATACTCAGTTATGTATATAATAAAGTTCTATTTTGTAATTTTGATTTATTTCATGATTCCGTTGAAAAAAAAAAAAAATATCCCTTAAATAGCAATTTTTACTTTTCAGTTTGCAAAAGTGTTAGTGATCACTTTGGTATCTCAGCATACTAAATTCTTTCACTCCAGTTTTCTATGCAAAATAAACAATATAGAACATCACTCTAAAATTCATCTGATTTTCTATATATTTTTCGTATATTCAATCGTTACATAAATGACATTGTAATATAAGTATAATATATAACAATATAAATGATCACAACTTTGGTATCTCAGCCTACAAGATCCACTAAATTCCCCACAATTTTATATGCAAAATAAACAATATATAATACAATATCACCCAAAAGTTCATCTGATTTTCTATATATTCTTTATATATTCAATCTTTACATAAATTACATAAAATCCTCCTAACTGCATATAATAATCCCTCCATCATTTAAAAATCCCTCCATCAATTTTAAACCATCGAAACCCTTTCCCCTATAACTTTCCCTCTATAAAAGAGTGTCAACCCGGCCAGCTGGCATCTTGGGCCGCAGGCTCGGAAAAAAGCACGCGCGCGGTCGGGCGATCGAGATCGAAACCGGGGCAGCCCGGTATTGGAAGAACAATCATCGTTCCGGGCAAATGCATTTCCCTCCGGCCCTCTGTGCCGCCGTTGACGGCGGTTTTCGGACACGGGGCTCGTATGTACAGGCCGGGGCGCGCGTACACACCGCCGTCCAAAAGAGAGGGCCGCCCGGTCCGGTTTCAGTTTAGTCCCGGTCGAGCCCTAGTCCAGGCCTCCTGGTCTTTGTCGCTATTTCAGGGGGATGAACGGTCGCGGTGCGGCCCGACCCGGGGACACGAATACGCGGTTCGATCGATGAATCACTCGGCTTGCACCGTTGACGTTGACGCGGAACGAGAGCGCGCGACACGCAAACACGCCGCCGAGTTGAAACGGTGCGTAAGAGGGAAAGAGAGACGGGGGCGCCGAGCATCGTGACGAACGACGTTGAAGAGAGCCGGCGGTGGCCGCGGGGGCAGGGGGAGAGCCCGGGTCGGTAGTAGAACGCGCTTCGAGGGGGCGGTCGGATGCACCCTCTCGTATATACGGTAGCAGCTCACCGGTTGCGGGTGTAGAGTATGCAGGTGCGGGTGTATTAAAAAGCGGGGGTGGCTGCGGTCGCGTACCAATCACCCGGCGAGGGGGGCAGAGAGCGGAGGCGGGTGGGCTCTCTCTCTCTCTCTCCGTGGGAGAGCGCGCGAGGGGAGAGCGGCAGGTCGAAAGGTGGTCCGCTGTGTTGCCTGGCTCTCGGCTCGATGGACGCTGCTGCCGCTCTCCGCGGAGAGGGAGAGGGATCAGAGTACAGAGAGACGGTTTGTTCCGAGAGAGAGAGAGAGAGAGAGAGAGAGGACGGCCGCGGCCGGCTCGGCCACGCAACCCCCGTGAAATTTTAATCGTGTCGTCATTGGGGTAGTTTGTTGCGATAACCCGACCAGCATGGACGTGTACGCCGGGCTTTTCCACGTGGAAACGGAGGCCGGAAAAAAAAAAGAGAAGGAAAAAGAGCGCCGGACGCTTTTATCGCCGATCTTTTTTCCGGGACTCCGTCTTTCTGCGGCCGCGTCGCCAAGTAAGTTATTCCACTGCTAAACATCACGTTGTTACTAATTTCACGACTTCCTTTTTCATTACTTCAAATTTTTCTGATTAGACACTAATTATGAAATATAATACACAATTTTTCCTATTCCGTTTAAACAAATTGATGAACGATTAAAAAACCTGCGACGCGATCAACTGGAACACGATTCGCCCGGACAGGGATCAATTATTGTCGGGGCGTAATTTTTCCCACGCCGGCGACGAGATCGTTTAGCCGAGCCCGTAATTAGCAATATCCGCAGTGCGTGTTTTCATCGCGCGTGCAGAAACCACGGTCGGACGCGTCGTTTGAAAGATTCATGGAGACGCGTGCTGCGCGCGCCAGCCGTTATTGCTCATTTTGATCGCGCGGCCCGCCGCCGCCCGGAAAATAATGTTGAAAATTGTTTTGCGGTCTTTTTATCTCGATTCTCCGGCCGCCGGTACACCGGCAACAAAAACGGAGGGTGTGCGTTCGCGAGGGCGTGCATGCATGCATGCATGCGGCCGCGCCGCGCCGCGCTGCCGGCGAGAGAAAGGACCGGCGGGCGAACGGAGAGGACGGGCGAGAGATGCTTTGTGTGTGGCCCCCCCATCAATCACGCGGACCTTTTCACCGAGCGGATATCGGGCCTGGCCGTTTTTGCGTGCGGTGCATCCCGCTCGATTGCAATCGCGGCGAATTATTGAATCTGCTGCATATCTCGTCCGCTCCGGATTAGGTTGGGTTAGTTGGCGCGCGTCCGCGACTTCGCCGATTTTACCACCCATCATCCCCGTAACCCTCCCCCTCATCCCCCCTCATCCCCCCCCCCCGCTATTGGCGAATCGACCGATTCTCACCCTTCCTCGCGGGCCGAAGGATATCGACCCGTGATACGTGACGGGTGTTTGCAAAATTTTCCTAGACCAACGATCCGCGAGTGGACAATGCATTACGGACTTCTGAATCACAAAAATTAGGTCGCTGCCGACGCGACCCATTGTGCTCTTCAAGCCATGGAAGTCAATATTAAAGAATTCTGCCATTGATTAAAAATTCAATTATTCGAATCGATTTTTGAACAGTAAAACGATTTTTGAATAGTTTTTGTAATACGCGCGTTCTTTCGCTCAGAACGTCGGGGTAAATATAGGAGGTACTTACTTACTGTTCGATGAGTAGAAACCGGAGACGTCGTCTGCTTAAGAAGGTGGTCATTCATGGAACGGATGATATTACTTTATTTGATGACGTACTTAAACAGTGAAAGAACCTCGTTCACGGCGCCGGTCACGTTAACGCAGAACACACCGGCTCTCTCTCTCTCTCTCTCTCTCGCTCTCGCTCTCGCTCTCTCTCATACTAGAGGTGTCTCATACTTAACATTCAGTCACGTTCATCAGCCGACGGCCGATTAATGTTCGTAAAAAGGAAAGAACTGGGCCTGCAGAGACGTGACTCAACCCACGGACCGGTAACGTTCTTAAATCAGCGATATTTACAACGTCGCGAGTGTCCGTCGACGGGGAACTTTCGAACGGGTCCCGTCGCTGGTCGATAACTCAAAGTCGGGTCCGATCATCGTTAACGACGCTCGCTCCGACGGGAACCGCTCGAGTCCCGCGAATTAGCCTCACTCGAAACGTGCACGCGAGACGTTCCTCGCCTAAATAATAATAATTGGACGCCGCTTACATAAGTATTTATGTACATGGAAATACGAACGTAAACCCTGGTTAGTCCTCGAGCCCGTGCTAGTCCCCGGGCCCCCGCGGGACCCCCGGCCCTCCCTCGGGAGACTGTCGGACGTCCGCGGACCGACGTCCGCGACCCTAAACCGGTCCGCCCCGATAAAAGGGGACGCGCCGGGAATTTACAACGGGACTTCGAAACGGGGTTCTGGGTTAGGAAAATCGTCGTCGACTATTCATCCTAGCCGGGGATCGTTCAGTACGGTCTCCAGACTTGTCTGGGCTTCGGGCTCCTGTCCCTCCTCCCCCGCAGGGCGTCCTTCTCGACGTCCGTGTCGTCCTCCTTCTTCCTGGTGGTCAAGTCCTGGCCGACGTTCTCCTTGTCCTGTCCCTTCTTCGTGCTGAGATCCACGGTGCCTTCTAAGCGAATCTTCAGGTCCCGACGAGAGATTTGACCTTCGCTGCCGTCCTGGTCGTTCGAGTTGTCGACGCTGGGACGCAGATGGACCGACGCGTCCTGGATGCTCGCGTCCGTGTCCTCCATGTCGCTCCTGGCCGACGAAATCCTAGGCGAGTCCTGCTCCTGGACCGACTCGTCCCGGTTCAGGTCGTTCTCGTTCCTGTCGTCGACCTCTATGCTGCCGTCAGGGCTGTCCAGGCTACGACGGAGGACACCCGTTTCTTCGTCCCGCCGCTTATCTTCCTTCAACGCGGACTCCGGGCTGCTGCTGTTGTCGCGTAATTTTCGCATCTCCTCCACCCGCGCCTGGTCCGGCCTCTGCAACCGCTGCTGGGCCATCCTCAATGCTAGAGCGTGCCACTCCGGCTCTAAGACGTACTGCTGCGTGTGGTACAGGGGGTTGTACAGCCAGGAGGACTGCGGCAGCAGCGGCGCGAATATCGACCCGAAAATTGACCCCGTAGCGCCGAGGAGGTGGAGACCTGTTGTCAGAACCGTTCACTGTATCAATGCCATTCCTTTTCGGATTGGTCAATTTTATAGGATGACAAATAGATTTGTTAAAAAGATTTTATGACTCGTAAAACAAGAATTTGACTGTAAAAAAAAATACAAGGGTAAGAAATGGTCACGTGATTTTCTTAAAATTGGTACGTAAATATTGAGCATTTCTTATGTTAGTCGATGAGGCAAAAATAGTGTTCAAAATTCTAATGACAAAGAATTTGACTGAAAAAGGAAATACAAGGGTAAGAAATGGTCACATGATTTTCTTAAAATTGTTAAGTAATCTTTTAGCATTTTTTATGCTGGTTCGTCGATGGGGCAAAAATAGTGTTGAAAATTTTAATGACGAGGAATAAAATTAATGGTAGATGAAATATTTAAATAATGATGAGGAACTAGAAAGGATACCTTATTTTGTTACTATTTCTCGTTTAATGAGGACGATACCTTGGAAATGTGAATGGTGTCCAGAAGGACTAGGGGTGGTGGTGGTCGTGGTCGGTTCCGCTGGAGGCGTGGGTGCCGCGACAGTGGCCGTGGTGAGCAAACCAGGACCTGGATTGCCCGGCGACGTGGTCGGGGTCACCTCCCTAACGGACACGCTGATCGGACCCAAGTCGTTCCTCGACGAATCTTTAAAACGAGAATCGAGAATTATCAAACTAAATAAATGCCAAGCGTAAAACTATTTAATAACGTCAGAAATTATTATCCAAATTCTCCTCCCTTTTAAATGACAAAAGAGGACATTCGTTTGAGCACGTATTTAATTCATTTAAAATTTTAAAAGTGTTTAATAACGTCAGAAATTAGGAGCAGATTCGAAATTCTCCTTCCTTTTAAAGGACAAAAGAGGATATTCGTTTGAGGCAACGTATTTGATTCATTTTTTATTGACGACAGCAGTGAGACTTTAGATAGAATACTTGAGGGTGGAAGATGGTTTGAAAGTTTGACGCGACTTACCGGAGTTAGGTCCAGGCAGTCTGGGCGATCTCTGCTCGATACCGTGGTGGAAGGGATTGAAGGCCGACGCACCGGCCGCCGGAGGATGTGTATGCGAATGGTGACCGGGCGGGGGCGGAAGACAGTGCGGCGGAAGAGAACCCCGGGGTAATCCACCCCACCCTTGACCGGCTCCTTGCTCCAGACCCAGGTGCTGCAGCCCTGTGCAATCCAAAAAGATCCGGAATTATGCTCCTCGCTCTGTCTCGCTCTTCGACTAGCGTCTTCTAATCGATACATATATTTCGAGAATCAACTCCTTTCGTAAACGAATCGAAATAATCCTGAGATCAGTACTTCCTTATTTTAAAGGAAACTGATTTATAACAGAAATTAGCGTGATTTATAGAGGATGGAATAGTAACTTTCAATACTTCCAATCGATATAAATATTTCAAGTAATGAACTTCTCTTTTGGTAAACAGATTAAAGTAATTCTAAGATCATTACTTCCTTATTTTAAAGGAAACTTTTATAACAGATTTATAACAGAAATGAGTTAGCATAATTTATACAGGATGGAATAATAACTTTCAATAGTTCCAATCGATATAAATATTTCAAGTAATGAACTTCTCTTTTGGTAAACAGATTGAAGTAATTCTAAGATCATTACTTCGTTATTTTAAAGGAAACTGATTTATAACAGATATTAATGAGTATAATTTGTACAGAGTGGATTTATCAATAATACTTGAATATTTAATTTTGGGACATACATGATTTGGAAGATATATGAATTTATGATACAACTAGTTTAACCAAAGCTGTTTCATTTAAAGAAGATTGCAACATCTTGAAGAACATTCTTCTAGATAGAAAACATACAGAGATTTTCCACTGTTTTACATAAAATTATTATTTTCTCCCTTGTTGATGCATCTGAACATTCTTTATAAAAAAAAAGTATTAGCCTATCTATGAATGAGATATTTTTGTTCTAACTTTATGTACTTTTCTCTCTTAATGCAAATACCATAAATTTAGTCGAAGCCGTAACCATAGTTAAATATTAGGTCTAATAATAATTAGTGTCGTTAAATTAGTTTTAAAAATGTATTGGAAAACGATATTAATTATTACTAGACCTAACATTACCCATCTCCACACTAATAAATTTCTGACACACTGTACTATGACTGTTCTATACGACGTACACCTCAAACGATTTTGAACCAATCATAGCACCACGTGCAAGAGAAACTGGCCCAAAATCGTTTGAGGTACTTGTACATAATAATTTTCTACAAACAATATCAAACTGGACGAACCTTACATAATTCCCTTTAAAAAATGATTACAAACTCTCTGTAATCCCACTATCTTCGAAATCCTATCTTCGAAAGCACTACCACCAGAACATTGTAGCCTGTTTTAAACAGGGCAGCTTTAGTCAATAAAGTTTGTTCGTACCTTCGAAAATGACGAGAATATCCAAGTGCAAATTCAAGTGCAAATTCAAGTGGAGTTACTGGAGAGGAGTTACTGATCCCGCCTCTACAGAATTGATTATTGTACATACAGCTTATTTAAAGAGGGGGCGACTTTTGTTTCAAAGTAAGTGGACTTTGATGGAGATGAATCTGGCGCGGAAATACTGTGCGCTATAAATAACAGTGTAAAAATAAAATTCCCTGGAAGGAGATCAGGGAACGTTATATAATGTCAGGCGGATAAGCGATCGCCGGATGACAGATAGAGCAGTAGAAACGAGATCCCTTTGACGTGCCGGCCGTTTGACGTGGATGGACAGTTAAATTTATCCAACAGAGAACAGGGAAACGATCGATCACCCTTTTTTTTTTTCAATCGTAACCGATACCGCTGCGGCAAAGAAAAGACCATAGGAAAAATCGCAAAAATCCAATTAAACCCTCGACGTTGTAAGAATTAATCTCCCCCTCCCCCTCTCGCGGTTCGACTTCTCTTTTAATTAAACAAAGCCTCCATCAAGGGTTATCAAAAAACGAGAAACCGTTGCCAAAAGGAAAGGCTCCGCAAAATACTTTCAATTAAGGACCGCCTCCGAGCAACATCTTCAAGAAAAAAATAAGACTCCNTTTTTTTTTCAATCGTAACCGATACCGCTGCGGCAAAGAAAAGACCATAGGAAAAATCGCAAAAATCCAATTAAACCCTCGACGTTGTAAGAATTAATCTCCCCCTCCCCCTCTCGCGGTTCGACTTCTCTTTTAATTAAACAAAGCCTCCATCAAGGGTTATCAAAAAACGAGAAACCGTTGCCAAAAGGAAAGGCTCCGCAAAATACTTTCAATTAAGGACCGCCTCCGAGCAACATCTTCAAGAAAAAAATAAGACTCCTCCTCCTCCTCGGGGAGTCTTTAATTGAAACGAGATAGAGCGGAGAAGTTAGAAAACCGCGGCGCATAGTTACGCGGCGGAGAGAAGAGACTCGGCGAAAGCAGAGGGGGGGGTGGGGGGTGGGGGGGAGTAAAAGTGAAGCCCGGTAGTCATCGGTATGGTATCGGTTTTTCGAAACACCTTGATCAATAGCAGATTATACCGTCATCTGTGCGGGGCAGTTTAAAAATTCCGTGAAAGCTCCGAAGCCACCGGTGTGTTCCTGGGGAGGGGGCGGCGACGGAGGGGCGACGCGTAGGGGAAGCTCACGGTAGGGGTGGTAGGGAGGGTTATCTGGTCAATGGGAGGCGGGCGTGGTCCCGCGTGCTCGCGGCCGCCGCCATTGGACCGTTCTCCGTCCCCACCAGCCGGAGCGGGGCTCCCGGCGGGGATGGAAAAAGCACGGTAGGGGTTGAAGGGGTGATTTTTAAGCTCTCTTTAAGCCGCGCTTGCCAGAAAGGACACCACTATCTCGCGTTCTACCACATCGTCGTGGAACAGCGAGCAACCCGGCTGGAAGCTCGCTCAGCGGGAGAGAGAAACGCTGGGAAGGAGGACCGACGATGATGAAGAGAGAAAGAGAACGACGGGGGAAGGGGGAGCGGGGCGTGGGGAAGGGTTTGTAGCTGCAGCTACTTTATGAGGGGATTAAGAAAACGATAAGAGGCGCGCGAAAGCTATGCCGTGAGCTAGCTTAAGGAGGCCAAAGGTTTCCCTATACCTGATGCGCCGTAAGTGACGACTCACGGAAAATCCTTCGTCGACCTATTCTCGATACAAGATTCCGTCCGCTCCGACAAAAAATATTCCATCTCTATCCGAATGTATTTCAACTCCATTTAACGAAATAAGTATGCATTCACGAATTTACTAATACATATTCGGTTTATGAAATGCATAGAATGATTAGAATTTTTGATACGATATTTCCATTCACTATAATTTAACACAGAAACCATCGAAGTCGTGATACCACTTTGAGAAGAAATAAATGAACACGGATGCAAAACAGCTTTGTAGATCTAATGGAAAAAATTGTAGTAGGTTTTTTCTGAAGCTTAACTTTATCCCGTTGCGTTTGAGCTAAATCCGAGTACCGGAAGAGCGTGAACGGAGTTTAGGCATTTGACAGGGGCTCGTATCTATTTCAACCGGGTCGTAACATACTTTCAATTTAATAAACCTCGAAAACGGCTGCGTGGCACCCTCTCTTTACGGTTTCGAGAAAGAGGAACGGCGAGGGAGGAAGCGAGACGGGCTCGCGTGTCGCGGACGAGGGGTGGGACGCGGGTGGCGGGCGATAATTCCGAAAACAAATGAAGACTAATGAGGGGAGAAGCGAGGGCGAGAGATCGGGCTGGAAAGTAGTCGGGGAGGGTGGGTTGGGGGAAAGAGACCGAGCCGGGCTGAAAGGGTTTCAAGGAGCCGCTACCCTTTAAGGGGTGAGAAATGTTAAGCTTAAACGTTACGGCCGTAGGGTTAGTTGCCTTTATGTGTACGTTGCATGGGCGCGCGGGAGCTTTAAGGGATGATGTATTATCGAGCAGCCTGTTCAAAATGTGCTCCCGCTGTTTTAGCCACCCCTGGAGCACCGGTCGCGTGTTCGAGTTACTTTTCGACACTCGACAACTTCCCCCCCAGGAGTTACCAATTGGTTATTGATTGAGGCCGATGCACGAATCATTTCGAGAAAGAATTTCCCTGGTAAAAGTATGATAATCGTGGTAGAAATTCGTTTAATGGGTAAAACTAGTGGTATAAGTCAGTATTAAGTCAGACGTCTATGAGAAATGCTAGATTCTGAACTAATTTCAATTAGAATTGAGCTGTAAAGTGTAGGTGGTGGATTTGGAATATTCATAAAATAATTATCGTGGATCATCCCTTAAGTCCTGTTTCTCTACCCTGATACCGAACCGAACTGACTAATGTAGGAATAGAATCTAAATCGCGAATTATTGATTCAGGTTAATGCACGAATCATTTCAAAAAAGAATTCCCTGATACGATACAAGTATGATAATCGAGGTAGAAATTTNTGAAAGGGTTTCAAGGAGCCGCTACCCTTTAAGGGGTGAGAAATGTTAAGCTTAAACGTTACGGCCGTAGGGTTAGTTGCCTTTATGTGTACGTTGCATGGGCGCGCGGGAGCTTTAAGGGATGATGTATTATCGAGCAGCCTGTTCAAAATGTGCTCCCGCTGTTTTAGCCACCCTTGGAGCACCGGTCGCGTGTTCGAGTTACTTTTCGACACTCGACAACTTCCCCCCCAGGAGTTACCAATTGGTTATTGATTGAGGCCGATGCACGAATCATTTCGAGAAAGAATTTCCCTGGTAAAAGTATGATAAGCGTGGTAGAAATTCGTTTAATGGGTAAAACTAGTGGTATAAGTCAGTATTAAGTCAGACGTGTATGAGAAATGCTAGATTCTGAACTAATTTCAATTAGAATTGAGCTGTAAAGTGTAGGTGGTGTATTTGGAATATTCATAAGATAATTATGATGGATCATCCCTTAAGTCCTGTTTCTCTACCCTGATACCGAACCGAACTGACTAATGTAGGAATAGAATCTAAGTCGCGAGTTATTGATTGAGGCTAATAGACGAATCATTTTAAAAAAGAATTTCCCTGATATAAGTATGATAATCATGATAGAAATGTTAGAAATTCATTTAATGGGTAAAACTAGTAGTATAAGTCAGTATTAACTCAGACATGTAGGAGAAATGTTAGATTCTGCACTAATTTCAATTAGAATTGATCTGTGCATTGTAGGTAACTCATGGATTTCGAATATTTATGAAATAATTATCATGGATCATCCCTTAAGACCTCTTTCTACCCTAATATCGAACTGACTAATGTAGGAATAGAATCTAAGCAACGAGTTAGTAATTGAGGCCAATAGACGAATCATTCTGAGAAAGAATTTCCTTGGTACAAATATTATAATCGTGGTGGAAACTCATTTAATGGGTAAAACTAGTAGTATAAGTCAGTATTAACTCAGACATGTAGGAGAAATGTTAGATTCTGAACTAATTTCAATTAGATTTGATCTGTACAATTTTAGCAACTCGTAGATTTAGAATATTCATAAAATAATTATCATGGATCATCCCTTAAGTCCCCTTTCTCCCCTAACACCGAACTGGCTAAGAATAGAATCTAAGCCGCGAGTTACGCTCGTCACGAAGAAATAGTAGAAGCAAACGCAGGCGAAAGAGAGAGAGAGAG
>SMSR01011912.1:0-23261 GCA_019453355.1 Ceratina japonica | reverse complement strand
TAGAATCTAAGTCCCGAGTTATTGATTGAGGTCAATGCACGAATCATTTAAAAAAAGAATACCCTGGTACAATTATTATAATCATAATAAATATTCATTTAATGGATGAAACTAGTAGTGTAAGTCAGTATTAAGTCAGACATATATGAGAAATGTTAGATTCTGAACTAATTTCAATTAGATTTGATCTGTACAATGTAGGCAACTCGTAGATTTAGAATATTCATAAAATAATTATCATGGATCATCCCTTAAGTCCCCTTTCTCCCCTAACACCGAACTGGCTAAGAATAGAATCTAAGCCGCGAGTTAGGCTCGTCACGAAGAAATAGTAGAAGCAAACGCAGGCGAAAGAGAGAGAGAGAGGGAGGGAGAAAGAGTACGCCGTCGGGAAACTTAAGGGTCGTTTAAAGACGTTGGGCTAAAAGGTGATGACGGGGGCTAAGGCAGGAAAGTAAAGAGTAAAGCCCGGTTCTCGCAGCCCCGGCTAAGACCCCTCCGCGTTTCCCGGCGCCCGGCCAGCCCAGAGATACATAATAAATTAATTCACGTATTTTCCTGTCCTCCTTATCTATTCAAATCTATGCAAAACAGGAGTTAAAACGCCCTTCTTACTGTTAAGGCGTTAACCCTTGTGGAGCACAGCGAGCGCCACCTTTCTCTCTCCGCTCCTCTTTTCAGCTTCTTCTTCTTCGCTTCAACCAGCTCCGGGGCTCCCGCGTCTCTCTCCCGGCCCCCCGCCCGACGTTTCCCAGCCATCCGACCAACCAACCACCCACCGTACTACCTCCTCGGTCCCCCGCTCGCCCCCAGGTTTCCCACGTCCCAGCTACCGACGGTCGGATGTCTTTGCACACCCACCCTTTGCGCCCGTTCTCATTATCGCGTCGCAGCAACCCCTAAAATGCCACCCTGGAAAGGTCCCTGGCACCGATCTAAGCTCCACGAGGAGATATTTCGAGAAAGGACGAGAGAAAATTACTGTCTCTCTCGTTCTACCGCGCGAGAACCCCCGTCGCCCGCGCGCGTCTCCTCCTCTTATTTACGCTTGCATCCTCTTTGAAGTTACGGACGCGCGGATAAAAACGACGAACTTTTCGAAACGCTCATTGTATCCGCTCTCGCCTTTCGAGTCACGTCGCGCGCGGAAACTCGCGACACTCCGGCTTCCGTTACTACTTCCTTTTTCCTCCCCCCCCCCTTCCTCCTCGCCCCAACCCGGACGCAGTGACTGAGTACCGGGCGATGGAAATTGACGAATTCCATGATCCCGATCTCCTCGAGCGACCGATTCGAAATCGACCGAGAAAAGAGGTCCGTTACTCGATTTTGGCCATTTCATTTTTTGTCATAGTCGATTTTTACGTAAAATTAGAAGAAATCGTAGGGGAAAGAAGAAAATGGTTGAAAGGGCTCGAGGAATGACCAAACGGTACAAATATTCGCACAAAGGGGGATGAATGGGAGCGGAGATAACTTTGCGGAGGAGAGCTACCGTCTTCCACGTCGGTGACACAAAAGGAGAAGACGGGCGAGGGTATCATTAGTTACCGTCGCCTCGACCGAAAGCTCCTGGTCACCGGGGCTGATTAAAAGACGGGACGCCCGCGCCTGGGACACCCTTGGAAGACGCGCAAGGGAGGGTGAAATGTGACGCGAATTTAAAGGATCCGCCGTGATTTGACGCTTGGGGTGGACACCGGCAACCCTTAAAAAGGGAACCTTCAAGGATCCGGTACCGCATTCGTCAAGGGTTACGCACTGCCTCTCTAGCCTCGAGCAGGACGTGAAGGAATCTTTTGAGGATTCGACACTCCCGAAAATCGGCAACCCTTCCTACCCGCCACTGATTCGAATTACGCAACCTAAATTTAATTAACTGATAAACAAAGAATGTATTAAAAAATGAAATTGACAAGAATGATTAAAATGCATCAGATTCTTACAATTGCAACAGAGAATGTATTAAAAATGAAATTCTTTTGACAAACAGAAAATGTATTAAAAAATGAAATTGACAAGAATGATTAAAATGCATCAGATTCTTACAATTGCAACAGAGAATGTATTAAAAAACGAAATTGTCAAGAATGATTAAAATGCATCAGATTGTTTATTAGAATTTTTGTAAACTTTGATTTGAACCGTGGTGTCCCCTTTTTCGAATCAGACATTCCCGTGATTGAATTTCGCAGCGAGAGAGTGACAGGACCGGAGGAAGCGGAGGATTAATGCATTCGGTAAGCGTCAGCGCGCGAGTAGATCGTCGCTGAGATTGGCGTAACGCAACGAAACAACGGGAAACAGGCTGATCACGTGGCTCCCGGGAGGGCGCCTTTGTCAGTCTAGCTAAGGGGATGAAAAATCGCGAGAGCGGCCAGGATTCGAGTTAACAAGAACAGCTCGCCCGGCTCGATTCCTGACCACAGAGCCTCCCCCTCCCGCCGCCGCCGCCGCCGCCGCGTCGTTCGGTCGTGTCCCGCCACCTTCTACCCTCTAGTGTCAATTAACCGCCTACCAGGGGTCGGGGTGGCACCGGAAAAATCGCAACCCCTGTTTCAATAAGGTGGCCTTTACCTCATTTGGGGGAGATTGTTAGGAGCGCTCAGACTAAAACTGTCGCCAAGGATCGTTTTACACTTGATTCTCGCCGATTTTCTTTAAAGAAGAACCACTCATTTCCGTTTGTCCTTCAGGACAATTCGTGAAACGTCAATTTCATAGAAAAAATGAGACATTGTTAACTAGAATCGTTAACTGAAACAGAGTTGAATGATTGTAAGCAATAATTTGTTTTTGATTAATTTAAAAATAAATATGGAAAGCATAATCAAGGACGTTGGCATCTGACGAACGAGACAATAGGTTCAGGAGTCATGTCCTGAGGAGGAGAAAGATAGCCTCTGTGCTGGGCTTCGAAGGTCCTCCAGGGAGAGAGCATAAAATTCGAGCCTCCCCTCGAGCTAGGCCTGAACGAAATTTAATAACATCCCCCTAGTTACACCTCAATGGGCACCTTAACAACCCCTGTTCGGGTAGCCGGTCTTCTCCCGCTATTTCCCCCCCCCCCCCCTTCTCCCTTCTTATCAACCCCCGGCGCGGATATCTAATAAACCAGCTCTTGAAACGCGTCTTTATCCGAGCGGCGATAGCCACCCTTCGGTTTTCGGGGGTGAAACTGGCCGAGTGACCGGAGCCGCCGGCTAACTGGACGGAGGCGCAACCTGTGCCACGGCCGTCGAACTAACAGCGAAAGGGTTGAAAAAGTGGCGGACACCGGGAACAAAACCGATCGATATATACCGGGGGTGGTGATGTCGGTCGCGACTGCGACCCAGTTACGCGACCATGCATTTACTTCAATTGAATTTCGGAGGGCTGGTTGGGGAACATTTTTCCTTGCGGTTCCTAAGGGTTCTCCTGGAAGAAAGGCTTGAAGCATGTCAGAATTGTAAGCAATATCAAATGATTTCCTTCGCAGTATTTTTCATAATAAAAAAAATATATAGAGAAGATAAGAAATTGTATAAAATTGAATACTTGGGGACTCTGTATAGAAGAAAATATTCAGAAGTCAGTGAACACTAATTCCAGTTTTTCAAAAGCAAGAAGTGACCCTCTTACGCAAACATATGGAACGACTAAGAATCATGCATTTCCTTCAAGTGAATTTGGAAGGGGTGGTTGGGGAACATTCTTCCTTGTGGTTCCTAAAGGTCCTTCTTGAAGAAAGGGTTGAAGAATGTCAGAATTGTAAGAGATATCAATAATGTTTTCCTTCAGTGTTTTTCATAATAAAAAAATATAGAGAGAAGATAACAAATTATATAAAATTGAATACTTAGGAACTCTTTATAAAAGAAAATATTCAGAAATCAATAGACACTAATTCCAGTTTTTCAATATCAAAAAGTGACCTAATTACGCGATCATGTAATATAGAATGACTTAGAATCGTTCTTCCCTACGACCCCTAAGATTTGGCCTTAAAGACGAAGGGTTGAAACATGTCAGAATTGTAAGAAATATAAAATGATTTCCTTCAGTATTTTTCATCATCACAAAAAGATATATAGAGAACAAATTGTATAAATAAAATATACAGAGGATTTTAATAATTTCCCTAATCACACAAATAATGTAGAGAAGAAATGCTGACTTCAGCAAATGAAAATCTCCAGAAGACCGTATATGAAATATTCTGACGATTTTAATAATTTCCTTAATCAAACAAATAATATAGAGAAGAAATGGTGACTTGCGTGCAGAAGAAAAACTTCACAAGGCCGTAAATAAAATGTACAGAGGATTTTAATAATTTCCCTAATCACACAAATAATATAGAGAAGGAATGCTGACTTCAGCAAATGAAAATCTCCAGAAGACCGTATATGAAATATTCTGACGATTTTAATAATTTCCTTAATCACACAAATAATATAGAAAAGAAATGGTGACTTGCGTGCAGCAGAAAAAAAACTTCACAAAACCGTAAATAAAATGTACAGAGGATTTTAATAATTTCCCTAATCACACAAATAATGTAAAGAAGAAATGCCAACCTCAGGAAAAGAAAATCTCCAGAATACGTAAAATATACTGAGAACCTTGAAGAGATTCTAAAGCGAACAATAAGGGTACCAGAAGAATATGAAACTCGCAGGAGTTATCCGTCGGCCGCAGGATACCCGAGGCGCGAACTTCCGTCGCGTCGCCTCGGTACCGGGATAATTCGATTCGATCCCCGTACGGCCGCGTTACGACACGGGCCGCGCGACACTTCCGCTCGCGATTACCGTGGAACAATTTTATGCAGCCAACACAGCCGAGGCGCCGCCGCCGCCGCCGCCGGGAGGGAAATTGTTGCGTCCGTCCTCGTTAGCTGAAATTACAATGGGAAATCCTGAAGGAAAGAAGAGGCCAGAGGTGGGACGGACGGGGGGGCCGCGGGTCGTTGATTGAGCAGACCGCGCGGGGGGCGGGCGAAGGTTGGAAGAGGGTGGGCCGCGTAGAAGGGCATCGTGGCGGGCGCGAGAGAGGGCGGCCGTCGGGGTTTGGCGAGAAATCGACGGCACACGGACTCTCCACGGTAACCCCGGGGGCAGGCAACCAGGGGGAGAGAAGCTCCGTTAAGCCGCTTATCATGCCGAAACAATACACTGTCGGTGCACCAGTATCAGTAGCCGACCCTCGCTGCTCCGGGCTAGTCCCATCAAAATTTTCGAGCTTTCGAACGAATTCGAATTGGAATCCGCGACGGCGAACTCCCGGGGACCCGTCGAATTGTGTCCTCGCAGAAACCGGAAGTCTGCTTTTTTCTACCCCCGATAAACTACGGAAATGGATTCGGCCGAATGTCCAAACCTCTGTAAGTCCGACGTTCTCTCTCAAAGCTTTTATAATTTTATAAGAAATAAATAGTTCAATATTTCCTAATAATATTTGCAATTATTCTGAATTAAATTTAATCACATTTGATGTAAATGATATAGAGAAGAACCGCGACAAACCCGATTTGTAATTTTAATGGAATCTGGCTGGAAGGGGGTTGTTTTTCGCAGATCAGGAGTCTCACACGTCGCAAGGTTTTGGGGAACGGAGAGGCGACCGTTCGGGACCTTAATCAGAGTCTCCTCCACTTAAGCATCCGGTGGCAAAACTCAATTTTGAGTCTGCTGCCTGGCGACGCTCAATTTTGACACCCTTCGTAGCCGCGAAGCCAGGCGGCGGCTTGAAAGGAGCGCCTCCGCGACATCCACAGAGAAGGAGGGCGATACGGGGGATCCCGGGTTGCAAACTTAGTTATCCAGAGACTGGCGACGGGGAGACGTGCTCGCGAAACGAGAGGACCGACGATCCCGTGCGAGCAGGTTGAAACCTGGACTTCCGTCGGCTGAGGCATATAGACTTACCGGACAGTTTGAATCCCAGGGGATCTTGGGGATGGCCGAACGGGAACGGCCTGGGCCCGAAGTGGAACGGGTGGAACGCCTGGTGTCCTGAAACGCCACGTAAATTGGTGAGTTTGTCTCCCTGAGAATTTCTTCAATTTTCATTCAATTTCAATTATTTCCTTCGATTTTTAATTAAGGAATATTCTCAGGAATTTATTATTAATATTCTTGTTAAACTATTCGTTGTTTATTCAATTCTTATATTACTTTATTATTATAATAACATGAACGATAAAAAATGAACAAGTATAGGAAGATTNAACTATTCGTTGTTTATTCAATTCTTATATTACTTTATTATTATAATAACGTGAATGATGAAATATGGATAAGAATAGGAAGGTTTTGTCTAATATTGAAATATACTTTTTTTAAAACTACCCCTTTGATACCGGTGTTAACAGGTAAACTATTCGTTCTTTATTCAATTTTTATATTTCTTTATTGATATAATAAGATGAACGATAAAAAATGAACAAGTATAGGAAGATTTTTCCCTAACATTGAAATATGCTTTTTTTAAAACTACCCCTTTGATACCGGTGTTATCAACCGGAGGTAAAATCTCACTCACTTGTCTTGGACCTGGGCTCCCTGGGTCCATCCACGGTAACCTTGATTGCTTTCGATAGGGTGGCTATTTGAGGTGGTGACGTCTGCAGCATGATCGTCAGAGTGAAACTCTTCCCTGAAGCAAAGGTCAGATACTAGTACATATACGATCACATCGAAGTTATCACCAGGGGGTAATAATAAATCCTCATCAAATTATTATACATAAAAAAACACTGACATCATTAATAACTCCTAACAAAATGATCTTAAGTAAAAAATGTTTTTTCTGTCTTTTAAGATCGTTTACACAACATAAAAAATATTTCTCGCGTTACAATAGACTGAAGAAATATTTAGGTGCCTTTTAACTATTTTTTCCGTCATTTAAGATCGTTCACACAACGTAAAAAATATTTCTCGCGTTACAATAGACTGAAGAAATATTTAGGTGCCTTTTAACTATTTTTTCCGTCATTTAAGATCGTTCACACAACGTAAAAAATATTTTTCGCGCTACAATAGACCGAAGAGATATTCGGATGCCCTTTAACTATTTTTTCCGTCTTTTAAGACCGTTTACACAACGTGAAAAATATTTTTTTTGCTACAATAGACCGAAGAGATATTTGGTTGCCTTTACTTAAAAGTTTCACCCCGTATAAACAAATTTACATTGGCCTCTGAAAAAACAAAGAGCAGCCCCAATCACGTAACGCGCAGTGAACTGCAAACAGCGAAACCGTTCACCGAAAATTAATCCCCTCCCCCCGATCCCGGAAGCGACGACAAATCGTTGGAAAAACAGACGATCTCCTTAGGCAATTTTCCCTCGCGGGCAACAAACACGAACCCCCGACGGCGAGAGCCGCCGATTTCTCCCGCCCCCGTTCGGCCTTCCGCCGGCGGGTTTTCCGCGAGAAACGCGGCCAACTGTTCGCGAGCGACGGGAGTTTTCGCGGGGGTGCGCTCGCTGGAAACAAAACACAAATGTGCCGGAAGCAAGGGGTGAACGAGTGGCGCCGCTGCGTCGATGTTTGTTCCCCCGAATCGGCCGGAATATGTTAATGTCGGAGGGACGCTAAATGTAGAGGGAGAGAGGCTATGCGTGTGCCGCGCTACCCCCCTTCAACCCCCGTTTCCACCCCCGGGACGGACGAATGTAGGCGACCGCTCGTCACGCGCGATTTCGCCTACTCCATCGATGGATCGGTTCGATCCGCGTTGAGAAGCTCGGTTTTCCAAACGAGGAACGCAGTTGAAAATTACATACGAATGCTATATACTATAGCGCGCTGCGCGGCTTCATTCATTATCGTCGAACTTTACAGGTTCATAAAAAAAAATGTAGGGAATGTAAAAAATGCAGTGTCTAATGATACATGAAATGTCAAAAGTGTATATATGTATAATAATTTTTTAAATGCAAAGGAAATTCTTGTTTGACAAAAAACAAATTATTAATTGGAACTTGATGGGGTGTTCAGAATTTTGTAAATACAGATTTTACACCTTTTTATCTTCTTAGTGGATGACTGGGGTAAAATCGTGAAATTGATTTTTATGTAGTTGTATTAGTAACGTTTGTGAGCAAAAACCAAATGTATAACTCATCAAACTTGAAAAGCATTGAAAAATACATGAAAACACGTTTTAGTAGGATGTGAATTTTGAAAAATTATGATTTATGAAAAATTCACGAATTGATTTTTAAATACTTCGCTTGTTTTCCAGACTATTACTGACACACAAACAAAAGCTTCTTCTTTGTAATAGTAAAACGATAAATGAGCCTGCAAGGACAAAAGCATACTTCTCTTAATTATATTATAGAATTACAAGATTACCGATTTCCACAATGAAACTGCGACGAGAAAATGATCGAGACTCGATGAAATCCTTTTTAATTCAATTTTTATTCCCTCCCTTTTCTATGAATAATTATGGACATCCTTTTAGAGTTCTCGCCGGCGAGTTTGAACTTTCACAAGAGTTCCAGAAGAAAACGATTGTTTGGTTTATTGAACAGATGGAATATAAACCGGGCTAGTGGACTGGGAGTGAAATAAAAGTTGGCACTTAGACGGGGAACGAGCGCCGAGTTATACGGCTTATAATGGGGTCGGCGTGCACACACGCGAGCGGTCGCTAGTTTTATTTTACGCCCGGCGTGGCTTGGACGGCAAACGACCGGGTTTTTACGGTGAACCACGACATTTAACCGGCTTACCACCGTCGCCCGGCGAAATATTCAACCCCCGCGGACGTTAAAACGTCGCCAGGGGACCGTTCCGCCACTTCGCGTCTCCTAGAGATTGTTGCCTCCTGCATTTATTTTTTCAACTCCGTTCCTTCACTCACTTCCTCCATTAATTTATCAATTTAATACTATTAATAATAATAAAGTAAATTTAGACAGGGTGAAGTTAAAAACTTGATTAAAAAGCCAGTATGAGAAGCAATTCACTAATTAAACAAAAGCTTTCGGAATTAATCTATATTTTGAATACAAAATATACATCATAAATAGCCTTCATTGCCAATATATTGACGAATTTCGAATTTTATGTACTTTTGTCTCCGATTGTACCTCCAGAACATCCTTAAAAAGAAGAATTACTTTAGTTGAATGAACAATTCTGAGTGCTGTAGCATAAAAAATTGTATTAAATTTTCAGCAAACAAAATAATTTGACATTTTATAGGGTGGAACTTAAAACCAAAATTCGTGAAAACCGTTTCGACGGGAGTAAAAAAAAAAGGGCAGCGTTCTAAATGGCGGCGGGAGGGGTGAGAACGGAAAGAGATAGAGAGTGGAAGCTAACGAGGCCAAAGTTTATTGCCGGTGCGGTGTCAGATTCGTGATGGCGGTGGCGGCGCGAATCGAGGGTGATGCCAGGCGTTTTGAGGGTGTTTATGAGGCATTATGTGTAACTCGGTGGAAGAACGATCCTCCCCCTTGAGGTCTGCCGGCCCCCTTCACCTGACTACGTCTCGCCTAAGTCGTAATTCGTTGCGTGCTAAACGTCGCATCAATCTGTTGCACGAGTTCTGCATAATTTCTCAATCCCACGCGTACCAACGGCAGCGTCTAGACGCCGCGAGAAGTATTTCTATCGAAAGCAATTAATTTCTCCGGATAAATTTCGTCAATTTAAAAAATTCTATTCCCAATCATTTTTTATCTTAAACATAGAAAATACTATAATATAATTGTTAATCCTGTGGGTTTATAAAGATATTTTTAAATGATCGCATTTGGAAGAACTCGGTGGAATTTTTTGCTATCCGGTAAGAGAAAAAGAGGTGGACGCATTGTGACGGTCCGCGGCCATTTCCGCGACAAGGCATTACACACCGCGAGAAGGCATAAGAGAAGGAACGGTTGGCGCAGTAGGTAGGTACACCCTAAGTTTGTCCAGGGATCATGCAGTGTTAAAAACTCCCCTGTTTGTCGGGCGAGGCTCGTTCGCCGAGGGTGGCTCGGATCGTTATTTCAGAGTGTTTGTCGTGTTTTAAGATTCTGACGTTTTGACTGGCCGAATCGCGACGGGCCGGGACCTCGCGCGCTTATTCCAACCCCAACTTGAATATGCACGCCATTCACGGTAAAGGAAGATGACTGGAAATTAATTATTTAGTTCGCAAACTAATTAGCTGGCAAATCTCTGCGATATACTAAAAATAACAGTCTCAGAAAAATTGTCGAATTGACATTAAAACTTAGTCCTAGAAAAATTCATTACTAATCGGTAATAGTACTTCAGACATAATGACTTCAAATCATTGACTTGACAGTAACTTAAATAAAATAAGTGTAGATTCTCCCTCAGAAATTATTTAGACTGTATCCTAATTATCTTGGAAGTAATAAATCTTGAAAAGTACACTCTCAAGCAAAGCAACCTAGTTGTCTGACCAGTATTAAAATGGACCACTGAAAAAATTCATTACTTCTCAGTAATAGCACTTCAGACATAACGACTTGGCTGCAAATTAAATAAAATAAGTGTAGACTCTTTCTCACTCTCTAAATAGAAATTATTTAGACTATAATTATCTTGGAAGTAATAAGTCTTGTGAAAACTACACTCTCAAGCAAAGCAACCTAATTGTCTGACCAGTATTAAAATGGACCACTGAAAAAATTCATTACTAATCAGTTATAGTACTTCAGACGTAATGACTGGCAGTAATTTAAATAAAATAAGTGTAGACCCTCCCTTTCTCTCTAAGAAGAAATTATTTAGATTGTAACCTAATTATCTTGGAAATAATAAATCTTGAAAACTAAGCAAAACAACCAGGTTGTCCGACCAGTATTAAAATGTACCACTGAATACATTCATTACTAATCAGTTATAGTACTTCAGACGTAACGACTTGACAGTAACTTAAATAAAATAAGTGTACACTCTCCCTCTCTCAAAAAAAAAATTATTTAGACTGTAACCTAACTATCTTGGAAGCAATAAATCTTGAAAACTAAGCACAACAACCAAGTTGTCCGACCAGTATTAAAATGTACCATTGAAAAAAATTCATTACTGATCAATTATAGCACTTCAGACGTAACGATTTGGTAGTAACTTAAATAAAATAAANATGACTTCAAATCATTGACTTGACAGTAACTTAAATAAAATAAGTGTAGACTCTCCCTCAGAAATTATTTAGATTGTATCCTAATTATCTTGGAAGTAATAAATCTTGAAAACTACACTCTCAAGCAAAGTAACCAAGTTGTCTGACCAATATTAAAATGTACCACTGAAAAAATTCATTACTTATCAGTAATAGCACTTCATACATAACGACTTGGCTGCAAATTAAATAAAATAAGTGTAGACTCTTTCTCACTCTCTCTCTAAATAGAAATTATTTAGACTATAATTATCTTGGAAGTAATAAATCTTAAAAACTACACTCTCAAGCAAAGCAACCTAATTGTCTGACCAGTATTAAAATGGACCACTGAAAAAATTCATTACTAATCAGTTATTGTACTTCAGACGTAACGATTTGGTAGTAACTTAAATAAAATAAATCTAGACTCTTCCTTTCTCTAAAAAAAAATTATTTAGACTGTAACCTAATTATTTTGGAAGTAATAAATCTTGAAAGCCAATCTCTCGAGCAAAACAACCAAGTTGTCCGACCAATGTTAAAATGTACCACTGAAAAGAATTCATTACTAGTCAATTATAGCACTTCAGACTTAGCAGACTTAAATAGAATAAGTGTACACTCTCCCTCTCTCTAAAAAACAATTATTTAGACTGTAACCTAATTATCTCGGAACTAATAAATCTTGAAAGCTAAGCAAAACAACCGAGTTGTCCGACCAGTATTAAAACGTACCACTGAAAAAATTCGTTGCTAATTACCTGCGATACTTCAGACGCAGTAACCGCTTGCGTTCGTTCGTACGTTCGTTACAAGCGATTCTCGACGGGCGAAACAAAAGGCAGGAAGGCGGGGGTAGTTGGAAAACGGGACGGGAAGCCAAGTCCACGGTTAATCGAAGCGGCGATGGCCAGCGAGAAATCTTTCAGGCGGAGGACGCATCGACATCGAGTCGAGGATTCATCGGAGCGAGAGCTCCCGGCGCGGAACACGGGTTTTAAAAAGGCGCGGACGGGGGGCGCGGAGGGGCGGACGGCGGACCGTGGAGAGCGTGGAATTAGCATATGTAAAAAGAAACAGAGCCGAGAGAGTGTGTCGGGCGACGAGCTAGCCAGAGGAGACCCAAGCAGGAAAAATAATGTTTAATCGGTAGAAAATCTCTGGTGCAGTCATCCGCCATAGAACTGCTTCCGTACCGCCGCCGCCGCCCTCCGCCTCCGCTCTTTCTGTCTTCCTCTTTCCCCCGTGTCTCCTGCGCGATCCTTTACTTGAGAGAGGGCCGGATTTTTTAATTTTTAATTGGGAAAAAACGTCGCTGAGGTGGTCGACGACGAAATCCAGCCCCTCCGTGAATTTCGACGACGTTACCACCCATTTCCTACCCTCGACCTTTTCCCCCGCGTTCTCCCCCCCACCGTTCACGGTTTCTTCTGATCGGATGTTGCTTTTTATCAATTACAGAAAGTAGGGAATAAACTTGATTCTGTATCGTCGCTCGTATCTTAAAGCAGATTTTCTATCTAATTGGCGGACGTGAACGTTTCTTGTAATCTGGATTCGTCGTAAAAAATGATGAAAGGCGAATTGTGTACTTGGTGAAATATGATTGAATGGGCGTTTGAACCGGGAAGTTTCTCGAGGGAAATTGACTCGGCGGCGATTAATTAAAGCCGTGGGTTAGGGTAGTTTCGTATAAGTCACGCACGGTCGAAGGCGGAATTTCGGCAACAGGGAAATCGCAACAGCTGCTCCGCTGCTGGCCGAAGATTGGGGAGCTCGGCGACGAGGTCTATGAAAAAGAATGTCGACCCTTTTCAAACGCCGACGGCTCTTTACGACTTATTAAATCATCATTCCCGAGCGTTTCTCCGCGGCTTGAAACGTAGCTAAGGATACTCTTGCCCGAGAACGGATAATTCACCTCGCCGTTAAATGAACTACGAAAATGAAAGCTTAAATCAATACGCGATTCGAGTAATAGAATTCTTAAAGCAGCACTTGGGATGGAAGTGGGATCAAAATATTATATCCATGCAAAATTTCTTGCCTCTTCCTGAAATAGGATATCATTTTTTTACAAGCAGATGAATTTCATGGAAACTGGAAGATCTAAATTAAATCCAGATCAAAATTTTGGACGAAACAATGAATTTTTGTCGCGATTCAAGTAAAATCTGACCTGAAAAATCGGCAACGAACCTAATACGAGAAGTACAACAAATAATAACTTGTGTAAAGCGAAAGATTCTCAGGTGAAAGAGTAGAAAAAGANGGATTTTAATAATTTCCCTAATCACACAAATAATGTAAAGAAGAAATGCTAACCTCAGCAAAAGAAAATCTCCAGAATACATAAAATATACTGATAACCTTGAAGAGATTCTAAAANAATTTCATGGAAACTGGAAGATCTAAATTAAATCCAGATCAAAATTTTGGACGAAACAATGAATTTTTGTCGCGATTCAAGTAAAATCTGACCTGAAAAATCGGCAACGAACCTAATACGAGAAGTACAACAAATAATAACTTGTGTAAAGCGAAAGATTCTCAGGTGAAAGAGTAGAAAAAGAGGATTGTATCGTTGGCAGACTGTAAACGAGCCGGTCGGAAGATGAAGAGAGTGGAAAGGATTGTCGAAGCTGTTGCACATGAATCACGCGTTAAGAGGAAGAGGAGGGAAGGGAGCGGCGCGAGGACATCGGTCAGGATCTGGGCTGTCGATAGATATTCGAAGCTTTGGCTCCGATTCTGCCGCCTCCAGCTCTAGCACGTCATAAAACACAGGTAACTCCGGTATTTATGTCCATCGTTTTTACGGCCGTCGCTGGACCCACCGCGCCCGCCGGCACTCGAGAGAGAGCAGCTGAAATGGGAAAAGCGCACACGCCTCGGCCGCCTCGTGGACACTCTCCTAGGCACCGGGGAGAGAGATTCAGCGCTAATCCCTGTCGGGGAACGAAAGGGGTTGCCGAGTGATATACGCCTCTGCGCGGCTATGATAATATTTCCCCCGGACCACCCCACCGATCCCGACCCCGGCCGCCGGCGAACCCCGCGCCCTTTTGTTTCGCGAATTCCGCGGGAAAGGGACCGAGGAACTGGGCCGTTCTCAACTTTCTTAAGTCTTTTTTCTACTCACGATTGTTTCAACCTTTGACAATTTCAATTTTATCTACAATCGTTATTATACAAAATTATAATTGAATTACAAATTTTACGCATTTATAGTAAAATTAAGTATCTACCATTTCTTAAGAACCTCATTTAATGATGTTCTGGAGGTACAATCGGAGACAAAAGTACATAAAATTCGAAATTCGTCAATATATTGGCAATGAAGGCTATTTATGATGTATATTTTGTATTCAAAATATAGATTAATTCCGAAAGCTTTTGTTTAATTAGTGAATTGCTTCTCATACTGGCTTTTTAATCAAGTATCCTTAATATTTGAAGAGATTCTAAGTGACTTTTGGTGAATGACTGTAGCCTCTGATTTCAACTTGAACAAAATAAATTGGTTTGTTGTAAATAAAATGTTGAATATAGACAATTACGTAATAAAAAGTCAAAAATAAATATTTAAATAAAACAAAAATACTTCAGAAAGCAATATTTATAATTACTAATAAACATCTCAAATTTGTATAATATAAAATTATGTTCTGATGACATTTTGTAGTAATTTATAATGTTTTTTTTTTAACTGTTCAGTGAACATTAATAAATTTTGTGTATTAATTAATTACATAGTGTTTACTATATTATATACAGAAAAAGATTGAAGATTCTGGCAACGTTTTTTCAAGGTTTAAATAGGATTTGAAGTGGAATTTTATAAATTCTTCATAAGAAGACGTGTTAGAATATGCAAACTTCAAATGGCTATAATTTTTAAACGATGAAGTGAATCGAACCCAAACTTTGATAATTGCTTTAATATAGTAAAAACTATGTTTTGTTAACGTTTCAAGAATGTCTAAACGTTTTTATATACCTCCAGAACATCCTTAAGTCTGAGTATAGTAATTGAATTACCATGCAACAATTGGTGTTCCAGTTTCATTAAAGGAATTATACTCTCATTTACGTCCATAAATTCGATAATTATAAAACGATATTTTGTTCACATAAATATTGGCTGAATTAAAAACGATATTGGCTAAAATGAGCAAACGTGTGGCTCGAGTTTGGACACAACGAAATGGTGGGGAGGGGTTCTTCGATTGAGGATAATAGTCGGCGATCAGTTCCTGTTTCTCCAAACAGAGCTGGGGAATTGGAAGGCGCGAGAGGAGACCGTGGAACGATTCGTAGCAATATCCGCAGGCCTCTCGGGCTAAAATCACTCCTCGTCCGCATTGGCGATATTAAATTGGCATGGGCGAAGCCCGCGAGCGGACCGTGGAACAAATATTTGCCTCAAAATGGTCAGCGCGGGCTTGGGTGCTCGCGGGAGGGGTGCCCGCGCGCAAAATAACGGAGGCGAAAAAACTGGGCAAAAATGTACGCGGGTGTCCGTATTATGAAGCAACCCGGGAGAGAGTGAGGCCGCGCGTCTCCTCGCGGTATTATGCGCGATACACGACGTGACTCGCCGGCAAACATCATAAATTTCCCATTTATTTAGCAAATCCGTTCGACCGTAGATACTCCGTACCAGACGATAACGATTCGGCCGTGTTATCGGCGATCGGGCCGCCCCGGCCCGGCCGGAAAAAAAAAGGCCCGCGCGCGCGTTAGCGAGGAATCATAGCGAAAAACAATTGTATTTGAACGGACGCGTTGGAAATTTACCAACTGCGAGAATAGTAATTTTTATGAAATCTCTCCCCCCCCGTCCCAAGCGTCAGAGACTGTAGTTTCGAATTCAAATTCGCTGCGCGGCCTTAATTACTCCTGCAACAATGCCGGGAATTCGGACGTATGAAGGAAAATGTAATTGAACGGAACTTCAATTTCTTAACATTTCTCGCTGGCATATTTTTCATTCCGTACGAAATGAAATTCTGCCACGCACCTTGTAAAAGATGATCTCGCGGAAAAAATTCTCCCGGTTTCGAGAGAAAACTAGGAGCTACTTAACCCGCGGGGGCGGAGGAGGAGGGGGGACGGAAAATATTCCCGAGGAATCGGGATATCGGCGTTTCCCGGACACGCGGAAAACAATCTTGCACGATCCGTCACCCTCATAGAGGTTCTAGAGGCAAATCGCTGCGTACGGATGGTAGTTAGGGGCTGCCCGTAATACAGTAATGAGGGCTTACTGCCATGGAAACCAAAGCCGCTTACAGCCAACCACTCTACTCCCAACCACCCCCTAGCCGTCTCCCCGTGACCACCCACACCTGGTTCCCTCTCGCTCGCGCGCCCGCCGGCTCTATTCTGCGATTCCCTATATATCCGCGATATCCTTCTCATCCGACGAGTTTCGCGAAAAAATTGCGAAAACCGTTCAACGGATCTCCATTGTTCCCCGGGTCCGCTCGGTTTTTCCCGCGCCGGAAAAGGCGGATTCATCCTTTACTAAATCCCGGGCACGACCACTCCTTTTTATTAGAAACTAACAATTATGTAAAATGAGTCGTTCGGTTAATAATCGTGCCAATTAATTCGCGATTAAATAATTATAGTATAGAGTGTCTCGGTATTAGGATTAAATGAAAGATACCGAAATGAAAAATCAGAATTGCTATGATAGATGGTATGATAGTTTACTCATTGTCAGAATGCTAGTTTACTCAGAATTGCTGACAGACCACTCTTATAATAATTGTAGCGTAAAATGTCTCGATATTAGGATTAAATAGAAAAAACTGAAATAAAAAATCAGAATTGCTATGATGGATGCTATGATAGTTTACTCATTGTCAGAATGCTAGTTTACTCAGAATTGCTATGACAGACCACAAGTTTTAATATATACTTCTTATAATAATTGTAGCGTAAAGTGTTTCGATTTTAGGATTAAATAAAAAAACTGAAATAAAAAATCAGAATTGCTATGATGGATGCTATGATAGTTTACTCATTGTCAGAATGCTAGTTTACTCCGAATTGCTATGAGAGGCCACTAGTTTTAACACTAGAACGACTGTCTTTTTTTTATACATGCATTTCTCCATTTAAAACCAGTCAAAATGACTTGACTTCGTCGTTCTAGTGTTAATATACACTTCTTATAATAATTATAACACAAGGTGTCTGGATAGAAAAATGAAAGGAAAAAATAGAATGGAAAGAAACCGAAATGAAAAATCAAAATTGCTATGATAGATGGTACAACAGTTTACTCAGAATTGCTATGACAGACCACAAGTTTTTAATACACACTTCTTTACTTCAGAACAACGATTCTCCTTTGTCCTTAGCTCAAGTTGACAGTGGAGTAACTCTTCCTCCCGACGGACAAGAATTCCAGCAATCTAGTGTTAATTACTACCTATTCCTTTTTCTTGAAATTCAAGCTAAACGTTTAAAATTATCGAATACCCCACAGCTCGATGAAACCTCGAGCCAGTAGCAATTCCATCGAGTATAGTGGCTCTTACCCTCGAACTTCGATTCTCTTTCGGTCTCGAAAGAATATTCGAAAATTTACTGACTCCTCGCCTCGGATGGGGGACAAAAAAAGGCAGGCATTTAAACCGTTTAAGACGCGTGGCAGTGTTCGTACAGCCGGATACAACGGCGGATGGAGCGTCGATATCGCGGAGAGGCCGCAATTTCGTTTTCCAATTTGCCATAAACAAGTCGAGCGGGCACCCTCGTTAGCCGAGCCCCGGGTGACTGCTCTCTTGAAAGTTGCTCGCGACGAGAAGGAGCCGACGGAGGAAAAGGACGTCGCGGAGTCGATCGAATTAAAGGAATTAAAGGACGTCTCGTTACTCGTATCTCCCCGCCGCAGTGTCCCCTCGACGGGGAGGAAAAAACCGTGGCGAAGGGGCGACGGAAGCGAGCAACTTCCTCCTCTTTCGATCCTCGGCGTCGGCATTAAGCGTTCGTAATGGCAGCGATTATTAGGACGCATTATTTAGCCCCCCGACCATAAGGCCCCCCGATCTCTCCCGTCCGTTCCCCCTCCTCGGAGGAAGACCCATGCCTGAATTATTGAGACGCGAAGAATTAAAAAATCTCTACGAGATATCGAGAGAGACGACGACGACGACGACGACGGCGAGCAGTGTTTGCCGGCTGAATTAAAAATGAGCCGGCGAAACGGAAGGGGCCAGCTGGCTCTCCTTCTTGGTCCGAGAAAAAACGAGGCCATCAGTCGAGCCGCCGTCTTAATGTACAGCCGAATGAATGATTTAACAGCCCGGCGAGGAGAAGGATTTCGCTGCGATCGGCCGTGGGGGCTGATCGAATTTTTTTTTAAATCACCTTAATCGTCTGCCTTCCCCTCGGCCCGGCTTGACTTTTCGACGACAGCCAGAAATATCGCACCATTATAGAAAATATTCTATCTTACGTCCTCAGATTGTGTGTATCAATTATAATGATCGAAATAAAATACAATACAGCTAGAATTTTGTATGTATTAATTAATAGTATTTTGTATAAGTGTTTAGATTTAAGGAGGTTCATCTGGTACATAGCAAGTCAAATGCAAATTATAGACTATGAAATTTTTTTTTGGAGATCTATCTGTTAATTCCTTAACCGGATGAATCTCCTTAATGTTTGTTAATTTAAATGGGGGGCACTCACCTCTGCCGCTTCTGCCGACGAACCTAAGATCGTTAAACTTGGCGACTTGATTCTTCATCACCGCGGTCGAATTCCGCAATTCCGCGCAGCAATTCTCGTCGTTGCCGGCCCGCACCGTGACCAGAGTCCCGTCGCCGACTTCGCCGAGGGCCACAACTTTAAACGCCACCGGAAGCGTCTTGTTCGACCGCCAGTGGGCCGGTAGCACGGTGCAAACCACGTGCGGCGAGCCTGTTGACAACCATCGTCGCCGAACTGTCAATAGGAATTGCACATAGCGTACCAACCTCTTAATTCATTGCCGATTAACACGACGCATCGATTTATTATCATATGAATTAGTTATTACTGTATCGATCAAATCGTTCAAAGAATTTTTAGTGTTTCTGTTTATAAATTATAATAAACGGGCTACTAGTTTTAGGCATTGTTTAATAAATGAATTGTTCAGAAATCATGAAGACTGTTTTCAATGGATTTGGATTATTACTGAATCAATCATTCAAATCGTTCAAAGAATTTTTAGTGTTTCTGTTTATAAATTATAATAAACAGGCTACCAGTTTTATGCATTGTTTAAAAAATGAACTATTTAAAAATCATAAAGACTGTTTCCAATGGATAAAATCATTTTTTATTCAGCGTACCAAAAAATGATTGAACGTTTTAATATTTATATAAGAGAAATGTTGATTTGAAATTTCTTTTTAAAAGTGATACCATAAATGTTTTATTTTGTATAAAAATCCACAGCTTAATAATAGGGGATGGTTGTTATGAATGAATGCGATGTATATTACATTTCATGTATCAATACTTTCATTTTATATTGATTGATCCAATTTTGTAAAGAGTATGTTTGGAGATGATTGACAAACTGAAATTGATACTAGGAAAATTATGCATTATGAATTCTGCTTGTGTTAAGGTAGTTCTTAGGTAAATCTTGAAATTCATGGTTACTTTTAATTTAGGAACAAAAATGATTTGGAGGACAAAGAAGTGTTATGCAAAACTTTATATTCATTCACCATGTGCTGAGAAATTGTTAATAAAAATATAACACGATGACATGACTGATTTAAAAAGTCGAGGATTTCATTTTTATTTTTTTTAAATTGGGAAACCATAAATTAGAATACTAGGTATTTAAAAATTAGGAAGATTTATTTAAGAATCGTACCAAAATTGGTATAAAAATAATTAGAAAGTACTAAAAAATTGATTTACGAATTTTGTTGTGTTTCTAAATGCGCGCACATAGTTTTCCTACAAATATTTATAAAAAATGATAGAATTGTGAATAGAAAAAAATTGCTTACGTTTAAATTCTACAAAAGTATTAATGCAATTAATGCTAGTAAATTTAACATTTGTTTGGCACTAGTATTTCGGTTTGATAACTACCTTAAGAAGCTTCACTGCTACAATGATTCCAATAATACCGCAGATTTTACGTGTTTATAAAACAATTAAAAAATTGCAGAAAAATTAAAATTATAGCATACAATTCTAGAAAAAAAGAACCAGAAACAAAAAATTGTAATATGAACATAACTAGAACATCTACTATTTCGCGTACATTTCTGCAGTAATTTCTATAATAATTATTTTTCCCATAAATTCTATCAAAATTTCTATTTCAATTTCTTTATGCAAAACATAGTACAAACAAATAATGGTTAATTTTACAGCTGACAGAACTTCAATAGATCATCATAGATTTCATATATATATAATTCGCGTTGTTTTAATGTGTTAAATGAACTTTTTCTCACCTGTTCGGACCAGTTCTCCAGGATGTTCCGCGAACAGGCCATCGAGGGTCCTTTCGGCGAGGAGGTCCGCGGTGAGAGCGTAGTCGGGTAGATTGTTGCCGCCGGTGGCTGCTTGCGGTGGGACCTCGTTGGCCAGGTGCATTCTTCTCCTCGAGGACGAGGTCCTGGTCCTTCGTATCCTAGCGCCGCCGATCTGGTGCACCGTGGCTCCCTGGTGATCCTGGTGCCCGTTCCTCAGCAATCGGGGGTCGGAGTACTCTAAGCCTGGAGGCCGATCCTCGGGGCGTGCATCGCGCAAGGGGTTCGTCATGAGAATAGAATCATCGGACTCTTCCTTAAAACGTTCTTCCTCGCCGACAGTCTTCGGCTCAATCGTTTTCAAACTAATCACTGTCTCTATTTGTTCTTCGTCCGATAGCGAAAAATAAAATTCGGATTTTCTCTCTTGTTATTAATCCTGATTTACGTTTTCAATGTTCATATGTACAATTTTTTTAAATAATAAAAGGAAATCGTATGACTAGAAAATGTAACCCTTTCGTGGTCTTATTAATAAAAATTCACAGTCATTCGTTCACTGTTTTCTTTATCCACTCGATGGAGAAAAATAAAATTCTTTTCTTGGTATTTTCATATCTACATCTTTAGAAATAATAGAAGTAAATCAAACTGTAAAACGATGGAATCCTTTCTGGTGTCAAAATTAATAAAAATTCACAGTCAATTTTTGATTTAATCCGCTGATCGTTCTTTTTTCATCGTTCGGTTCGTCTGAACAATTTTAACCGGCGTTAATGCGCTGTTCGGGAGAAGTTGTTCAGGAAGTTCGATCTAATGAGGTGGATCGATGAATAGTCATCGTTCAGCGAATAATAACGTTGATTGGCGGGACGCGGGCGGGTTCCGTTGGGCCGCGCGTACCCCGGCGACCTTTGATCCTTATTTCATTATCCCCGGGGAGTCGGGGCCGCCAGCATCCGTTTGCAAATTCTTCGTTCCCCGATTGCCAACTCGCGGGGAAAATTCGTTTTATTGGAATCGAGATATCCTACCCACGTTTCTTTGATCGGACGCAGAAGCACCCCGCTTACTCCGTCTCAACGGAAAGTCACTCAAGCCCACCCCTAACGCGGCTGCCGTTCAATCCCCGCGCGATCGGGATTAGTCACGGGGTTGATCCACTGCCTCGGAAGATTCGCGGCCGGAAAATTCCTAACTCGCACGTGTGTCACATCAGCACTTCGGCCCGACTATCTAACAGGTGTTAACTCAGCAGCGGCGACCCTCCGGGCCGACCGCAACACAAACCCCACATACGCACATTACTCTCGCCGGAAGTCCCGAGGCCCGAGCACCACCGAAGGAACACCAGAACTTTTCACACATACAGTCCGGAGACCGGGAGAGAAAAAAAACGATCACTGACGGCCCGTTCGAACGATCATCGATAGTCCAAGAACGGGCGTCGATCGCCGATTCCGACGGAGAGTATTGTATCCCGTTGGCGCGACGACGACGGCGAATTCGAATTTTCTTCGGTCGTCCCGTTGCGCTGCCAGTTGGCAGTTACCGTGGCCAGAGGACGAAGAGGTAGTTTCTTCTTGGGCGGCTGCAGTTCGGCGGGTGGCAGCGGCAACTTCCACGGGGAAGTAGGATAGGGTGTTTAACTCGCGCGGTCTCGTTTCGGTTCGGCGGTGGAAGATGGCGGCTTCTGCGGTGGAGCCGCGCGGTGTGGTTGCGGTGTATTTTTGAGGCTGCCGCCCCCAGCCACCACCGAGACCACCCTGGCTAACCTACCCCTCCGCGCCTCACTCTTCGAACGCTGCCGCCGCCGCCGCCGCCGCCACCACCGCCGCCACCGCCGCCGCTCGCTGCCCGTACTAAGCGGCCCTTGGTGGGGGCTGCTTTTTCCAAGCGGTGGGGAAAAATCTCTCTCTCTTCCGCTGCCACCCTCTTCCGCGATCCCGATGCCCGTGCACTCCCGTCTGTGTCGCCGATCGTGATGACAACACACCCCTCACCCCCGCGGTCTCCACTCTCTTCTCTGTCTCTCTCGCTCTCTCTTCGGGCTCTCTGTTCCGCGACACGCGCTGAGAAATATGTTCGACAAGAATCACTTTGATCTATGAACGAATGATCACGTTCGTTACTCGATCGCACTAGCCTCGAATCACGGTTCCCAAGATTCTGTCACACACGGTAACTTTCCTCAGAATCACTATGATTGAAACTCACGGGTTTTACACACTGAAATTCCTTGTAGTGTCATTTATTCATTTTCCGAAGCTCGGGTCCGAATTGTATTCACTCGGAAAACTCGAACGCGAAACGTTTAACGGCGAGGTTTGAAAGTTGGCCGAAAAAGGAAAGCGGTGGTAAAGGAACTGGTTCCACTGGTCTGTAATTACCGCACGGTTTGGGATCGTTCCCAGGTTGCGGTACGCCGATAACGAGGCTCGGCTTCCTCCGTCCGGTGATCGGGTTTTTTTTTCCTCGCGAGGAGGAGACTTCCTGGTTCCGTTCGTTCAACGACCTCCCCGCGCGAGACTGCGAAACGACACTGTGAAGAAAGGGAAAACAAAGACGGTTGAAAGGTCCCTCGTGTAGTTGCGTTTAGCACCGAAGGAATACGGGGGTT
>SMSR01011909.1:0-52264 GCA_019453355.1 Ceratina japonica | reverse complement strand
AACAGAGGTCAAGACGAGTAAATGTTTTCCCTTACAAAGGGAACTTTAGAGTGGTTGGTCCTGAATAAATTATGTTCATAGTAAATTAATTCGTCTGTTTTCTATTAAACAAAAAACCCATTATACTACCTGTCAATTACCAATACTTTCTAATTTATTAAAACACAAACCCTTAAATATCTCGATTGTCAAAAAAACGGATTTAGACCACTTTCCACATAAATGACTCCACTAATCCAAGTAAATAAATCCGCAACAGTTGAGCATAGCACTTCTCTACAAGAGCAAGGCTTCACCTGGTTGGCCAGCATCCAGGTTAAAGACTCAACTAAAAAAAAGAGGTAATCGAAAAAGGAAGAGGATTCTCACCTCGTAGTAGTCGTCGGGTCCGCTGAACGATTCCCGGTGCACTCTGAGCTTGAGCACGTGACCAACGGGCACGACTACGTGTGGAACGTTGGACAACCTGTCGAACTGGTGTCTTTTTACATCGTAGGGATGATGTTTCTGCTCGTGCCAGCTGGTCCTGTACTCGTCGTAGCGACGAGTGACCACCGTTGCTGCTGTACTACTACTACTGCTGGTGCTGGTGCTGCTTCCACCGGTGCTGCTGCTCTCTTCGCCGACGTCGTCGAAAACTAGGTCGTCCTCCTGCAAAGTGAAGCCCAGCACCGCGGGCAGAAGCAGGAACCACGCCAGGACGCAAGGATTCTTCATCTTCATTAGGGGGAGCTTTCCTGCGTCGCTGCTATCATATCATGCTGGACTGCCTGCAACCAGATGATAAAACAACTTCTAGAGCATCTCTTTAATAGTTTCATATTTAATAGTAGCATTAATTATAAGTAAACTCCAGGCGTTTATTCATATTTTTTCCTCAGCTTTTATATTCAGTATATGTATTTATTATTCAAGAATAACTCTTTGATATTCGTGTACATACACTTTTCCTCATCTCTAATTTCTGTAGGACGATCTATTAATATAAGAATATTTACTAGACTACGAATTTCATACAATATATTTACTTTTCTTTTACACGATATATATTATATTAATTATAAAAAAATGAGATGCTTATAAAATATAACTATTGCACGTAAGAGAATTTTTAAAGACTCCCTCATCCAACACGAGAACACAAATTTAATTAACACTGTTAGTTCGTTCATTAAAGGCTGGATTCAAATTCTGTTAACAGCGATGGCTTTAATCGTTCCGGAATCGATGGGAATTAATTCGGGATACGATTCAACGGTTTCACGGGTCGCGTTTTCTCAGCTCGTAAGTCACTCCGGGCTTTTTTCTTTTTCCGTTTCCGCAGGTATTTACCAGAGGAACAATGGGATCGGGTTTTGGTGCGCCGAATGCTGCGTCCAGTAGCCGGGGCCAATGATAGCCAATAAAGGCTTTCATTGCATTTTTATTTCCTCTTATTGGCCGTCGTGGACCGCGCGCCATTAATTGCCGGGGCCCGGACAATGAGAACCTCGCAGTTAAGTCGACGTTGCCTTTCATGGAGAAATAAACCAGGCACCGTGATCCTTTTCATCCGAGCTAATTCAGCTACCAGCCGCGTTACCGATCGGCTAACTCGATCGACGAGAAGGAATTCATTCTCCCTCTTCCCTTCGCTTTCATTCGATTTCGCCTGCGCTATTCGCGCGACGGCCTCTCGTTTACGATTTATCAATGAAATTACGATGACTGAGGGTTCTCATTCACAGATCAAATTTCCATTCCAATCTCAAACCCCTAAGCTCTTTTCACTAATCAGAACTAGACTGCAGATTCATTTTTATACAAAATAAAATGATTTTGATATTAATTTAAAAAATGGCTTTTCGGTAGACATTTTTCTTTGATCATTCAAACATTGCACTATGCATTTACCTCATCTTAATACTTTTGGATATCTTCTGCAGATACAATTTTCTTATAAATCATAATAATCATAACTCATCAGGGAAGTCGCGATGTCAATGAACTTANAACGGTAGCGTATATCGATACCGATAAGACAGTTCTAATTCGTCGCGTGGTCTCCTCTCACAGTCAGCGATAGCGACACGTGACCGGCGCATTGTCACCAGCGTGTGTACCATGACCCATTTCGCCGGTTTCACCTCTGACCCTCACCACTTTAGAGGAAAACGCGATACGCACGGTTCACGACGGATTATAACAATGCAGCATTGTGACACAGCCGTGACCCGCCTTCTAGAACAGATCTCCCATTGTGCCGGATTCAGGAATATTTTTCCCCGGCTTACGACTTGACGACCCATATCATTTGTCAATAATTGGCATTCCTCTCTATATCTGTCGATACTGACAAATTCATATCGAATAAAACTTACTTATACAAAAAATCTCATCTGACATTATAATCGCTAACAATAACTGATTCTCTTCTGTAGAAACTGATAACAAGATTTGACCTCGAGGACCTCTTTTTTTATTTCATGCAATTTTCGAAGCTTAATCTTTTGCCAATAATTGTTCCATCTCTTCCTCGCAATAGGATTCGCTCCAACTGTCACGTAGATGTCTAATTACCCTTCGGGCGGTATTGAATTGGTACTGACAGTATTGACTGCAATTTTGATTGACTCGTCTGCCCTCTCGTTTAAATCAATTCCCACGTGCGAAGGCATTCAACAAAGAATTATGTTTGCCGTCTGGTTTTAATGCAAAATAAGTCGGGATTCCGTTTCGCGAGACGTTTCTCAATCTCTGGCTTGATTGTACGCGGAGGGAAATAAACTATAATAATATATGTCTTTACTCGGTAGGCTAGAATCCGTAATGGAAGCTCGGCCGGTTAAACGGCGCATAAATCGAGTTACACGTTAATCGAAAGGAGGCCGACGCAATTTATGTATTATATGTACCGCTGGCCGCTTCTAGGAAACGCTGAAGACGGTCAATGGTACCAGAAGGCTCGCAGGGTCGTAGGTGGAGACAATCGAGTTCGCGTCCACATTTGCATACGTCTCCGGACTTTTGTAATCGTTACGGCGCCTACAATACTCGCGACCAGCCTGCTTACGAGAAATACAAATGCGCTAAAAAATGTTCAGCGTAACAGTATGCACATACAGATTGAAAATATCCCGTGCGGGCATTTTGCAAAAATAAATTTTCTGTGATTGAAGTACAGAGCGTCTCAAATAATGAGGCCATCTATTCTTGTTTTTTGTATTATGAAAAACCTTCGATATTCATTGTTTTTAATACTGTATTTAAAATAATATAGCAATTTCTATATAAACGGAGTATTATTTATTTCTTGCGGAGCTTAGAAACTGAATCGGTGGCTGTGACTTATGGCTGTAGGCAAAGAATGTTCAGGTACGTATTATGTAGCCGAGTTGTTTACTTCAGAACGCGATTCACTTTGATTCGACAAGAACGTTGTCGTGGAGCATGATGCCATTCAAGGTGCCATTGTTCTCTCCCAAAGGTTAAGCTGATTGATTGAAGAACGCGACTCGCTTTCCGTGCGAAGCCAATAGAAGCCGCGCGAGACAGAGTTCGCAGAATAATTAGTAGCTACCAGGTACGCGAGAATATCGTGAATTTCGCCTGAGGAATTACCTGAACACTCCCACAAGTACTGAATTCGTACGGTTCGCTCGACACTGAACTCGCGTAATCTCTGTTTTATCGTTCTTGGAATGAGAGTCGATTTTATCGATAAGGCGGTCGGAAGGAAACTGAGAATTCCCGGAACAAGCAAAGGTTTTTAATACCTGCGGGTAACTTGAGTCAGCCTGGTTTTTGGATTTCAGGTTGGATTACGCGGGAGTGACTAACATTGGGGCTCGAGTCTAAAGGTGCAAGGCGATTTTTCGACCTTCGACACGTCAACGTCGCTTTAATAAAAATTACTAAACGATTATTTGCAAATAGTATTAGATTTACATTTATGAGATTAAATTTTGTATTATATCATGTCGTAAAATAAATGGAGTTGTTTATCTATTACGAAAATTATTAAATTCCCTTATAATATTCAAATATTGTAGACAGCGTTTTATCAGACTTCTTAAACTTTTGACAGAGACCTTACAATATACAATACAAGTTTAATAGACAAATAGAAATGGAGGTAAGACGAGAACGGGATGGCCGATCCCGAGTTAATAATTAGGAGGGGCATGGCAGAGGATGGTAGCTTCGTTTTTACCACGGGCACACGAATGGGATTTCCTTCTGCATGCAAATCAGCCGAGCCGCGCCGTATTATGCCCGCATGCAAATATCTAATTTGCATTGCAATTATCGAACGATATGTAGGACACGGCCGTGATAATAAAGACGCCCGGAGATCACTCGGCGAAATTGCGTTTCCGGACACCGGCTAGCCCACATTGCCATCGTTGCGTGATCGCCTTCGGATCGAAGTTCCTATTATCCTTCATGCCGATTTTCGTGGTTCGCTCTTAAGCTCGTGTGAATCCTTACGTAAAAACAATGACAAAGCATTGGAATTTTAACATTTACTAGGTATTACATTAATAAAACGCTAAAAAATAAATGTAATCCATAAATATATAAAAACTTGATTATTTTCTATAATTTTGTACATATACCTCAAACGATTTTGAGCCAGTCGTGGCGTTACATGAAAATGGTCAAAAATCGTTTGAGGTATCTGCAGTATTCATTTTCTTTGCGCATTCAGCTTTTTTTTATAAAAGCACGAAATCTGTATTCTAATTATAGGTATGAATCCTTGAATGAGTAAGCTTATATTTTTATCGTCGCGTGAGAAGCTGGAATTAGGTTGAGGAAACGGGAGACCGATGGCAGAGGTTGTCCGACGAGGAATTCAATTTTGGAAAGAAAAATTTCCTTGACTTTTGAGAACATTGAGATGGATACCAAATGGAAGTTGAAGTCTTGAACAAACATTGGGAGGAAACGCGGGTCTTCGAAGTTTGATTGCGTCTGGGTGGAGTTGCAAGAAGATTCGTTGAAGAACTGCAAATGGAGCAGTGAAATTTCCAGTTCGAATTTGCTGTAATAGATGCCGGGAACTGATCGGGATTCTGAAGTAATTAACAGGGAAACCACTGAAATCCCGTTGTTAGACTGCGGATTTTCGTGAAAGATAAATTTAATGAACGTATTTCAGATAATTATTCAAACATTCCAATGTACATTCTGTTATTTTATATTTTGTACATTTTTATGCATTACGTGCAGTATTCATATTTTATGTACATTTAATTTCCATAAATGCATAAAATTCGCGGTCTACTCATTATACGTACACCAGAGATTTTTTTTAATGATGTGTACATACATATTGTTATATGTATGGATTTTCTTATGTAAACTTAGCTAACTTTTATACATATTTTATTATATGTACATATAGATTTAGATAAATAAACCCTTTTAGCACTTCGGCCTCTTCAGGGACGAATTTTATACAGAACGTATAAAATGTGTGTTCAAATACTCATTTAACTCTTTGGAGTTATATGGGTTAAAAACTGTCCCTGTCTCCCAACTTTTGCTTCTGTATGAACGGTGGAATATACATATTTTAACCCACCTCGAAAAGTTGAGGTTACTCAACGCAGACACACAAGTTTAACATTTTATTTGAAGTCTTTTAGAAGTCGTGAAACTCGGGTTTCTCCATTTTTTAAATTGTGTGCCTGAAAGAGTTATTAAATATTGTACTATACATTTAGCTTTTAATATTTCATATATTTTCATGCATTTAACACAGTATTTATATTCTTTGTACATTAAATCTCCTCATAAATGCATAAAATCCGCGTGTGTACCCATTATGTACACTCGAGACTTTAAAAAACGAAATAAAATGAAAATCAGAAAACGTTTAAAACAGGTACTGTTGAAAATTGCGAGAATTCGCCAATGCATGTGAAATGTGAATCGAAACGCTCGATAGAACGCGGAGGTTCTGTACAATGTCGAGTTTATTTTTCCAAAAAGAAAAAAAATATGTCTGGACGCTGTCGCCGGCTGGTGTGCAAATATTTACGGAAAAATATACATATGTATATACATATATATATATCAGAATCTTCGTGAGAGCAAGCAGACAGGTAGGCGGAATGGAGGCGCGAGATGGTATCGATTCGTGTCGGCGTACGAGACCGATTAAAAAGGGGCAAAAAGCGATCGCTGGACGCCAGGCGAGGCGAGGCGACGCGTCGCGACGCACCCCGTGTGTCCACCACCTCCTCATCCTCCTCCTCTTCCACCCCGAATACTCGCGAATCGATATTAACACGCGTGCCCTGCCCGCTCTCTCGCGTTATTAACCCATTCGCTGATATTGGTTGCGAATACCGATACCGCTGACCACTCATTTTATTAGGCTATAACTATGCGGTTTAATATCCCTTGCCCGGCCCATCATTAGACGCGTTACACTTAAATGCATCACCGCATTAACGCTCAGCCGAATGCAAATTATTCGAATTGCATTATTGTTCGATTGCATTCGTGCCGATTTTTAGTAGACGAATTAAGGTAGGACTGAGTACATCAAAATGATTGAAAACAAATAAGTAATTTTATTCTGGATAAAAGAATTTTATAAGCTTCTACAGAATTATCATTTTTTCTAAGAGTTTATCTCTTCAAATATTACACATAGTTTTTATCGTAACTTGTGACAGAGAGTTCAGGGCCCGTAGAACCTCAATGGTTCGGGTCAAAGCTCTCTCCTTATTAAATATGTAATTAGAAACAATAGCTATCGAGTTACACTACCGTTGCAATTCTCTGACTACGCGACGTCTAATTCGGCCCGCTTGAAGCGTGGGAAAGAATCAGGAGTTTTCACGAGTTTTCGCGTCACGAGGCGAAACTGCGCACAAAGCGAACGTCAATTAAGTTGAATCAGCCTCAATCAACGCGCGTAAGTCGCCGCTGATTCTGGAATAAGGTTAACGGACAGCATTTATCAGCTCGTTACCGATGCATTCATTCGGCGAGACCTCGCGGTGGCACCTGCGATATTTCCTTGGATGCAGGTACAGTGTCAACATTTTCAATCGGGACTGAATCAACACGCGGTCAGCCGCTTATCTACCGCGTCAGATTACAAGTCAAAAGTCAAACAAGATAGCCAGGTGAAACGATTGGTCGGCATGCAACAGAATAGACCTTTAATTGTTATCAGTAATACTCAGTCCACACCGTATGATTTTATGAGTTGGCATTTAATTCAGCTGCCGGTTTATTAATCTAGCTCATTTCATTGGCAATTCGGACTTTTATGAAGAATAAAATATTTATGGTACCAATTAACAAAGTGGCATTTAAATGGAACCTGTTTTATTATTTAATCATTGAAATGTACATTTTAATGCTTTACTAAATGTATTAAATGATTTCATCAATAAATAACTGCAGTCCAAACTGTGTTTGACTAATCATGAGATATTATATGCTTCCGAATTTTTTTTCTAAAATTCTAGCTTCTGATCTGTGAATTTTTCACAATTCACGTCGCACTGGTTTGAAACACGTTTTCATCCCTCAATATTTTTGAAATACGATGAATTACAGGTTCGGTTTTCATTTTGTATTTCAGTATGCAGCTTGTCCCCGGAAATACAAAATAGATGGATCGCCGTGTGTATAGGCAATGGACGAATGTTGAAAAACGCGCGGCGTTCATAATCGCGTTCCACGTAATCGCGAGCGAGCCTGTTTCGCTTTAGCGACATCGCAAACGATGAACTCAACAGTCGACAAATACGCGGAGTAATTTTGTAATACGAAGCCGCTTATGCACGCCTCCGGCCTCGGTGAATAGACAAAGTTATTGCTTCCCCGAACAATCGATGCCTTGTTCTTCCTCGTAAGCTTTCGCCTCCTCTTCTGCTAACGCGGCCCGCGATTTCGATCGTTTATATACTTTATATCCTGAGACCTACCACTTAACCGGCTTGAAGAATGTCTTTGTTCGCCAGCTTTTTCGTTTTCCCTTTTAACTTCCTCGGTAATTTACGATGGAAAGTCCGAGCTTCCACGGGAATTTCGCGTTCCGCCAGAAGACAGATCGTTTATTTCTTTTTTAACGAGTCGCGGGACTATTTTTAACCGTGACTCCAACGCTACTTTCTTATTCCCGGTTTATTTATAATTTTAGAACCGGAAAGTAATGTTAT
The DNA here is from genome assembly GCA_019453355.1 of Ceratina japonica. Taxonomy (NCBI): domain Eukaryota; kingdom Metazoa; phylum Arthropoda; class Insecta; order Hymenoptera; family Apidae; genus Ceratina; species Ceratina japonica. Next base: position 44,093 of record SMSR01011909.1, on the reverse strand, counting down.
CTTTTTTTATATTAAATGCAGACAAATTTTTAACAAATTTTTATTTTTAATCAACTCTCAACGATTTTTTGCCATTTAGTGCGGAAATTTTCAATGCTGAATCGATAAAAATGAAATGAAAATTGTGAAATGAAATTTTCAAACTTTCTGTCACTTAAAAAGCGTTGTAGCGATGAGAATTAATGGGAATTTGATGCTGCAATTTCGGGCGAATATGGCGCGTGAAACATTACCTCCCAGCCCCAGTTCGTTAATTATCTCTAAAGAAATTTATTACAAAATTAATTGCAAAAAATGTAATGTTCATTTATTTACAAGTAAACAAGTCACCATAAAATTTGGCACAAGTTTGAAGTACACAATGACCTCATAAATGACAAATCCCAACCCAATTCATTAACTTTTTACAATAAAATTTTATTACAAAACTGACTGCAAAAAGAATATTAACATGCGTAGAAAGGACACTACTTTCCGAGCCAGCTATTAATATGTCTGTTCAACGACACTGTCAACTTATTTACGTTTCACTAGATAAGAGGATCGGTGTAATAGTCTTACGCGTTGCAAAACAGAAACCAATCGGGTTTCAATGGGATAATATTCACCCGCGGTAGGGCGTAACTCTCTCTATCCGAGACTGGGTCACTTGTCGCACGAAATTCGCGTAAAGCGGGCTTTAACTTCGTAACGAAATTACCGGCGAAAAAGCCAACTCTGTAAAAGCTCGGCCGGCGAAACTTCTCTCGAACTGGCTATTACAACTACGGGAAGTTCGTTCACCTCACCTGCGAGCACACAAAGCTCGGCGCGCGAGCCGCCGCGGGACGAGCAAGGAAAATCGTAATTCGAGCGTGTTCAGGCACGAATCGCCGCGTCCGATAGTTGGTGTAAGCATAAATGAACTGAACCGAAAGCTGGCTTCCGGTTTTCAACCGACTACACGAAACAAAGTCAAAACCCTTGCGAACGTGTAAAGCAAATCTTGGATATTTTCTTAGCACACACGATCTTAGATAAAATAATCTGCTAAAATAATCTGGCTTTGTACAGACTGACGGCTATAGTAATCATGTTAAAAGTTTTCACATGACTAAGTGAAACAAAAGCTAGTCCCTCGTTAATGTATAAAGACTTGGATATTTTCTGAGGATACACGATCTTATATAAAATAATCTATCCTGTTTATTATACACACACGATTTAACATAAAATAATCTGTCATACCATAATCTGCCTGTAGTCACGCTAGTCACATTAAATTTTTAAGTGACTTAAATAAGATCAAAAACTTCATGTGAACGTATAAATCTTAGATATTTTTTTAGGATCTACGATTTTATATAAAATAATTCTGATTTCGTAGAGAATAACAGGTATTTTGAAATTTTCGAGACAAATAGAATGTTCAAAATGCAATTCATAAAAAGAAAACAGTCAAAAAAACAGAAACCAAGAAATAATTTCCATGAAAATCTCATTTTTTTAAAAAAAAGGATATCATATAATATCTTTGCATAGAAATTCATTGTCTGGGCATAATATTTCCAAATTTTTGCGCATCAGCGAGTATGAAAATGAAAAGAGTTTCTTAATCGTGATGCTGGAGGCACGCCTACAGCTGGCACGTTCAAAAGGAGCGTCCGGGGCCTCGGTACGCACATTTCGGGCAACCTGACGCCCTTTGGCTATTGATCGTCGCCAGGAACTCGCGTTGCGAGTTTCCCTCTGTACGATGCGCACTGAAATTGATTAATTCATCGTTTCTATCATAACGGGCGTGAGAGAGACAAAGCTTTTTATCTCGTCAAACGGAAAAACGTAACAGAGTTACTACAGATTCGTTTTTTCATTGTGCGTTCCGAAGCCGGTCGGCCGCGTTCATTCCGCTCCACCGGCTTTTTTCGTCGATTTTTTGGTCGCGCGAGTAGACGTACAATAATCCTCTTTGATTCGGAATTATTGAAAAGGTCGTTTGGAAATATTCCCTTTTAGTCATGACTGGAAATACTTCAAGAGAATTATTGATCAAGCAGCAGGACCACGCGAACGCAAAGGCAGAAAATGGACGAGGCCGAGGATGTAAAGAGACGTGAATGAATGATTTCATCCACGGTGCCAGCCTTCCGCATGACGTTCTCGTGTTTACCCAACTTTCTATTTATTCTATTTCGTTCCGCTTCAAAATTAGCCCGGAACGATTTGGGGAACGGCAGCTGCTCTGGTACATTATTCATCGGCACAGATCATAAAGCACGTCTTGAATTACATGCACCTCGGTATACGACATTAATCCCTTCCTCATGTTTGGACACGAAATAGTATACCAAACCATACTTTCCCATAAGAATAATTTCCTATGAGAATATTGAGTCGTACTCGGTTCATGAAGTTTGGAAATTATGTCGTATGCCGAGCGAAATTTGTTACATTCAAACAGGAAATATTCCAAATTGGACTTCTTCCAAACAGACGTATATTCAGGTTCCATTATATTAATCATGCGATATTTTTTACTGTTAAAAGCTTGAAAAATGTTTTAAGTCAGAGAACATTGACTCGAAAAACAAAATTTAACCTGATCGTAGATTATATGTTAAGTCCTCCATTATTGATCTAATCTAAAATCGTCCCTTTTCATTAACACTGACTATCGCACGCTATGGTATTGGATTTCATGCCAGTTGTCGTAAATTTGATGTTCCGAGGGTCACAATATCTAGCCCTTTGATTGTTCGAATTAACCTCGGGTCCCCCAACGTTTTCGGTGAAAGCCAATCGTGAAATCTCGACCCTTACTATTTGGACGGTGAAAACAAATGAGATACCGATGCAATTAAACTCCGCCTCCCGTTCTGTCGGGGCCGATAAGCAGTTCTAATATTAGCGCGATATCGGCTCGTGACGTACACTTTCGAACTCACCGAAAACACGTGCTCTGATAAAGAATTAACGAAATCTTCACAAAAAAGAGGTGACCCTGTTTAAAAGGAGTTGGCGTCATGGGATAATAGGTATTGCGACTGCCAAAATATTAATTTCGGAGGCAAAAGCTGTTTTGAAAAGTAATTTTTAGAGATGGATCAGATATCATACTGTTTTAGCATTATGATATGAAGATGATATTTTCTGATAAAGATATATTTTCTCGAANCACCGAAAACACGTGCTCTGATAAAGAATTAACGAAATCTTCACAAAAAAAGAGGTGACCCTGTTTAAAAAGAGTTGGTGTCATGGGATAATAGGTATTGCGACTGCCAAAATGTTAATTTCAGAGGCAAAAGCTGTTTTGAAAAGTAACTTTTAGAGATGGATCAGATATCATACTGTTTTAGCATTATGATATAAAGATGATATTTTCTGATAAAGATATATTTTCTCGAAAATTGTGTCTAATATATCTCAGTTCAAGTATTATTAAATTCACACTGTGTGATTTTATGTGCCAATATAATGTAATTAATTCATTTGCTAATTATAATATTAATCTCGCACATTTCATTAGCAATCTGTAATTCATGAATCTGACTTTCATGCCGAATAAAACATTCATGACATCAATTATTAAAATGCTATTTAAGGAAACCCCTTTTAATTATTTAAGCATAGTAATGTACGTTTTAATGTTTCACGTTAATATTTAAAATATTCGACATGTGCCACATGCATTACTCTTAATAAAATACAAATGAGAATCCATCAATCAATATAATTGCACTCCGAATCGTGCTTGACTAATCATCAGCAGTTTCCGGATTTGGTTCCGTAAAATTCTAGCTTCATGGGAATCAGTAACTATTTTCGGCGCGTCAGATACATCGCACTTCAGTATAGATATTCGTTCTAGCATTATGTTACAAAAATAAAATTCTCATGAGTCTCACAATCAGTTGATTTAAATTAATTTGTCTATAAGAGAGAGAGAGTGGCTTCTTAATATGTAGGGAGGAAAATTCATATTAGTTTCAACTTATATTTAGCTTTATATGCAACTTCTCTCTTTTTTATAAATGACATAAAAGAAATGAAAGATAAATGATAGAAAACATGAATGATACCAAAAAATACAAATGACAATATTAATAAATAAAGTATCTTATTTTAAATCAACTAAGAATTTCTGTACTGACCCAAAATACGTAGCTGCAGCCTCGTTTTTCCAACTCTAAACCCCAAGCCTTTAGTAAATTCTACATATATCCTGTTTCACCGAGTATCGACTGTGAATTTTTTATCCACTCGGTTTTCACATTTTCAGACGGACTCTACGATACGAGGAACACATGACGCCGCGTTTCACCCATAATATAAAGTCTTCTCTCTTTTCCCTATACNTTTTTATCCACTCGGTTTTCACATTTTCAGACGGACTCTACGATACGAGGAACACATGACGCCGCGTTTTACCCATAATCTAAAGTCTTCTCTCTTTTCCCTATATACAGTATATACACACGAGGCGGAGGAGGGTTTACTCAGCTTTTATTCCTCCAGATGCTAGAAGCCACAGCGACTTAGAAAACAGAGCCCTCGTCTTTTTTCAGCCGACCCGAAACTAACTCTGCTCCCTTCGTTTACTGCCAAACACCCCCGCCTCGTTTTGGAACATAATTGCATTCCAGCGGATGAATGCAAGCGCGGGTCGAAATTTTTATAGCTACACGTGTGTTCCTCTTCGTCTATAGATGTTTGTACACAAGTCTTTATAACTCAGGTTTTAAATTCTAGAGTTAATCACGACAGATAACATCTTTTTATGGCTGTTCCAGCAATGAAATAGTGACGTTGTGTTACAAATTGTCAGGAATATAAAAGAGCATATTTTATGGTTGTATGAGACGTAAAGTCTCTGTCAAGAGTCTGAGAGATGAGACAATTAATGCTGTCATAGAAATGTCAAATTTTGATGCTATTTTCATTATACCAACAAATTTGAAAAATCCATATATTAATAATAAATGAATAAATGAATGAATGAATAAGAAGCGAATTTTTGTTGGTTCCAGTAGGTGGAATGCCGTTTGAAATGGTAATGACGATCGGCACGATTGGACTAACGATCTTAATTAGAAGCTAACTGGCGGATGATGTGACAATTAAAAATTAATTACCGGTGCAAACGTCCATTCCACGGTCATGCAAATTATAACCAATTGCACGCGTTTACGGGTAAGTTATAGAGTAGAGCGACCGTGTTAAACGGCAACTAACGTTAACGTGGCTCGATTAAGCCAGTCAAGACGTAAGAGAAAAATTCGCCAATCCAGTGCTGATAAAGAATTCGCGTTTACCAGGTTTCCGATGCAACAGGAAGCGCGGCGCGATTACCGCTGACCAGTTTAAATAGTTTCAACCGGTAAACGAATGCTAGAACGGATCGTAACACTGTAATTCCAAACGATTCATCAGATACTCGTCTCTAACACGAGAAACGAAAAACTGAACGTGTAAAACTAATGAATGTTCTTCCAGAATCTAATGTCGTTCCACGACTTCGACAACTACTTATTTTCTATCATTTCGTTACACGAGTAAAATCGTTATCATTTTTCTCCTCTCAAATACCAGATTCGTCTAATTAAACCAATAAATGTTTAGAGATTCCAGACTGAAGAGATTAGAATCCTGATTCGTCGCTTCAAACTAATAAAGAATGCAAGTGATCTGATCGGGACTTTAATTAAAGTATTTCAATCTTCCTGTATTCTCTATCATTTTATTACATGTATGAGGTAAATGTAATTTCTACATTCTGGATTATTTTTCCATAATTTTAACATGATATGTAAAATTCTATTCATTGGATTATTTTTCTATTGCTATAATATTTATTTATATTTTATATTATTGATCTAGTTGTCTTCACTTGAATAAACTTGGATACAAATTTNCAACTACTTATTTTCTATCATTTCGTTACACGAGTAAAATCGTTATCATTTTTCTCCTCTCAAATACCAGATTCGTCTAATTAAACCAATAAATGTTTAGAGATTCCAGACTGAAGAGATTAGAATCCTGATTCGTCGCTTCAAACTAATAAAGAATGCAAGTGATCTGATCGGGACTTTAATTAAAGTATTTCAATCTTCCTGTATTCTCTATCATTTTATTACATGTATGAGGTAAATGTAATTTCTACATTCTGGATTATTTTTCCATAATTTTAACATGATATGTAAAATTCTATTAATTGGATCATTTTTCTATTGCTATAAAATTATTTATTTATATTATTGATTCAGTTGTCTTCACTTGAATAAACTTGGATAAAAATTTATACATATACATATATATGTACATTTGTTACAAAAGAAGAAATTGTTTACATTGACTACAACGTGAAATTGACTGACGTAGAAGTAAAGAAAAAAGCAGCGACTACCATAAATACTAATCCCGGAGAGAAACAGAAAAACGGTTTAAGGAAAGATGTACGAACACGAAATCCTCTGAAGGCAGAGAAGCTAAGCCACCCCTTGAATCCCGCATCCGCAATCAGAAAATATTGCGAGGCTACGAAGTTAAATCATCCATGAGCTTTATCCGAGCTTTTAAATTCTTCTGGCCGCCGCGGTAGCTTCTCCTGTTAGGAACTCATTTACTTCCGGCGAGGAAGCTTTTTCAGCGATATATTTACGTTGCTTTCACTCGGTGGAAGCGCGACGTGCCCGACACTGGCCGGTTTAAGAGCAATTACGCGGCCTTTAAAAGCTCCTAATCGAATAATCGCCGACGCATGCTCGTACCATGTCAGGAAATATACGGAGACAGCGAAAAAGGTGCAAAATAAAAAGAAAAGAGGAAAATGAATCTCCGCTCGGTGGTTTTCATTAAGTCTGTCAATTTTCAGAGTCTCCGCTTCATAAGACCGGCGAGTAAAATTGAATTGCTGGATTTAAGGTCGTACGAGCCGTGAAATCTATGCCAAAAGTTTAAGACACGTAATAAAAAGCTGTGCGCAATACGAGCTTAATAAAGCCACGGGTCTTTGTTTAGCTCGCAGCACGAAAGATTATTTCCAAGTTTTTCGCAGAAAAATGATTGTCACTTGTTTATGATTAATTTCACGATGACGAGAAACGTCGACGTAGCAGGCCGGAGAAAGTACACAGAGCTAATAGCTTCTTAACAGATGTGACAAGTCGCGATTGTTGAGTTTGCCTTAATTAACGGCTGCGATGTTAACTAGCCTTCGCATCTCGGGTTCCTAGCTGATAAAATTCCTCGTTACATGTACGCCGCGCACGATAAACCGAGCAAACTGGAACGATTGCCAAGCTTATCGTGTTATCTCACGTTATGACTGCAACACGCGAAACGTTAAGTAACGGAGCTCGGTAAAAACGAGGCTAATTACGATAGCTGACTCGACTTTCAGAAAACAATTAATCAAGTCTCGAATAACAGTTTTCACCCGGGATCATCATCCGCGGACTCGTCGATTTCGACTCCGACTTGTCGACCTCGTCGATTGATAAATTATTAATGTGGACGACAGGGTTTCTCCAGTTTCAACTCGAGTCTCTGTATGAAGAGGCAAAAGTCGTAGCAAGCTGTGATTCACTTCTCGTAATTGAAAGATACCGGAAATTGTACAGCTGTTCTGTTAACATGGCTACATTATGTTGCTATCAGTTTACAAGATAAATGAGTTAGAATTTAGTTCACGTTTCCTTTGAATCTATTAGCATTCGTAGTGCAAGTCTGTATTTGGTTTAGAAGTAGCTTGAACCATTAGGGCTTTTAACCCTCTCCCTCATATGCAAATATGAAAATTATTATATGAATAGTTCTACCTATGGAATTTTTTTAATGAGAGTTTTATAAAATTTGTTGAATTATACGTTCAAGAATATAATAAAAATCTATAAAAATATGATATCAAGAATGAGAGAGAGAATTTGTATAAAACAACTGAGTTTCCCTGAGCTAATTCATAATTAATTAATAATTGTCTGATTTTAATAAAGGATTGTGCACAAACGAACGCTTTCACTTTATAAAATAGTGAGATTACAAATTGTGTATAAAAAATCAAGCAACGGATGGCGGCCAAGAAACGAATTGGTGGAATCGTTTCGGATCGTCCCGAAGGAGATGAATCGTCGTTATGGGAGCGGAATAACGTTCCGACCGATGCACCGTTCGCGGCAAAGTGTTCATAAAAATTGATCCTCGGGACTATTGAATGTTACACCGGGCGATATAACCGTCCCGACACGTTTCGAGAGGAACGCGCGCGGAGCAAGTTCCGCGAGATGAAAATCGTTCACGACCCTTCCATCAAACGTTCAATTCCCTTCCCCTCCGTAACCGTTTCTAGGTAAACACGTCGATGCATATGAAGCCGATGGATGATCGCGAAAAGTCGACACTTTTACGATCTACGCTTTTATATTATATTCCTTATCTGAACTTCAGCAAGTCTGAGAGCAGTCGATCATCCTTTCAAATCAGAAATTATCGAGCATGTAAAATGTATAATACCAAATTTTTAATCGAAAAAAGAACTAGTTCTCAACGTAGAAAATGTTCTCTCTATTTTTTTTAATTGTTATTACTTATATTACTTGATTCTTAAAAAATAGCTGGATGTCTTTTGACGTCGATTGGAGCTCGAATGCAAATCGTCGAATCAATTTTTCTGTCTAGGAGAGTCAGAAGCCGATTCGTTTACGAATCTGCCGATAAAGATCGGCACCATATTTCTTGGCGGATATTGCGAAGGTTTATCGCGTACGCGTATATTTAAACCGAGGCAAGAAAAAAAGGGCCGATATCCTCCCTCGGTTCGATTCGTCCGCGGGGATTCGCCCGTATTGCGAAAAATGGAAACAAGAAGAGAAAAACAAAAAACGGGAAAGGGAATTGACCGGCAGAACCGAATGAATCGTCGGATAAATGAGCAATACCGTCCACCTCCGGACCCCATTGTGGCGAGATATTACGCAATCCAATGACCACTGACAATAGAAGAATATCCGACTACCTACGAACCCTTTGAAAGTCCTCTCATAAATACCATTTATTTAGCTCTAGAAAAAGACGAAGCATAAATGGGATTTTTCCTACCCTTTGACTATCTAATTAAAATTGTATGGACCATAAAATCTCTGCCAAAAGTTTAAAAGATAAAAATTGGGTTCAATATTCGAAGTAATGAAATTTTACAAATAATTATAGTCATAGAGAAATAATTTATATAACTAAATTTAGAATTCCATTAATTATAGAAAATAACCCAGCTTTGGTTTATCATTATTTTCTGTAAGATTTGGTATGCATCCTATTCGATATAAGTCTAAACATCAGGAACGGATTAAGGTCGTATGCCAAAGCACTACCGTAAGTTTGTTTTAGACGTCAGCGTTCAAGATTTAGCACAAAATCATTTTAGAAGGTTACCACCGAATTCTATGTGCAAATATCGTTTGCGCGCGATCCGTTGCCTGGTTTGCTAGCACAAGCTATAAATAAAACGGTGGAATTTGGCATTTCGAGGTAGTCGTCGATGAGTCACGAGGCTCCAGGCTTCCCGTTTCGTACGCGAAAACAATGCCCTTGAAAATAGCAAGTCGTCAAAGGGCTGCACATCGTTATTTCCCACACCGTGTTAATTGACTTTAGGAGGATTCCAGCTGAGTTCTCTCTGACTGCCACCGATATTCTAAAAGAGCGTTTCCCGACTCTTTTCACTCTTTCAACTCCGCGATCATTTTTATAATTGCACAATTTATTTCACGTCCGAAGAAAGACTTTTCATTAAAATAAACGGTTAATTAAGAGATATCAAATTCTACGCTCCTCAGATGCAGCCATAATAATTGTTTTTAATTATTCTTACTCATAGTGGATATTCTAAAAGACCGTTTCCCGACCCTTTCCCATCTTTCATCATTTATCTGTTCTAAAAGGTATTAAAAAACTTTTATACTACGTTGTAGGATACGTCATCATGTAAACGAAATAATACAAGCACTGCCCTGAATAACAGGATTTATTTTGAAGTAATCAAGCTTCCCGTTAGCTCGTAAACCGCTCGTTAATATTTTCCAGGAGTATTAAAGAGAAGGTAATCGTAGTGTTTCCGGGATTTCCTAAAACCGCGGAGTGCCACTCGGCGGTCGTTAATGGTAACTTTAGAAATTTCGTCGAATTACGAACAAACCGCGTAATTCCAGCTCTGTACTAATAATAAGCGTGGCGCCTACGTGCGTCGAATAATCGGCCCGTTCCCGATTTGACTCGTTTCGTTCCGCGACTTCAGGGTGAAAAACGGCTTCGCTCTAACCGGATCACGTGCTGCACGGTCAAGTTAGTTAGTTAGTTAGTTAGTTAGTCGGTTAGTTCGGGTTAGAAGGGACCGTGATTAGCGTGACCGTTCGTGAAACTGGTCTTCGAGCCTCATTATGCAACGCACCGCGGGGGTCAATGACATTTTAGGTACCGCTCGATGGGCGCTATCGAAGACGAACGCGACTTCCGGTCTATCGCCACTCGACTTCTTATACAGAGTGGCCATGGAAGAACTGAAGGGCTTGAAACACTATTTATTTATTTACGGGCAGAAACACATTTGTGCCAGTAATGAATAAACAATTTAATAATACGAAGCAATTAAACATGTAAACATTTGTTAATTTTCAATTTGTTGTATTTTATTTTTATATTTTAGATTAAAGAGCTTTTATTGAAGATTAAAATGGCTACGTATTATGTCCAGCAACGAGTTAAATTTGGCGATCCAAATAACGGTCTATTATTAGTTTTATCGCGAGGAAATCTGTTTCACGAATTAATCCCTGACTCAACGAGGCATTCTGTACGAGGATCACGTCCGATCGGTACGCGACGATCGTGATTCACGATTGATCGTTGAATCACCGGGGCATCGTTGCCCGTCGGCGTTGAGCTTTCAATAAATCCACTGGCACTTCGAGGAGGCCGGAGAATATAATTTAGTCTGAATATGAAATTTGATCCGTGCTCAACTTCTCCAAACGTGAACATCGCGATTTTCGGTACGGAGGGAGAAATTATAGGAATTTAGCGAAAATGAAAATTCGATTCGAGGCTCGCGTGGCCATTTCCCCGCCTTTTCCTTCCCGCGATCTCGTTTACCGCCGCGAACTGGCTGACGGGGTGCTAATTAACTCGCAATGCCGCGCGGAGACCCGACTAATTGGGCTCGTTCTATAATTAACCGTGGCCAACTTTAGTCGCCGGCTCGAGTTTTCGTCCCGCGAATACAAAACCGAAACGCGAAATTTCATGCGATATGCAGGCACGCATCCATCCCTGAAAAATCGTGTCTTCCCCGTAACGAGCGGAAATTGTTGACAAGATACAATATACAGATTTAGTATAGTCTTATAACAGATCAGGAATAAGTTTTCACTTATTCATCATTAATTTCTTATTAAATCTGGAATAGTCTGTAAAACAAATTTGTTTTGTAGAATAAATTAATTTTTCTAGACATTCATTAAATTCTCATCTTTACTAATTGATTAATTTCATTTCGTATTAATAAACCGCGAACTGTTTCCATCGATAGCATAAATTTTTCGATTTCTCTGTACAGCTCTGCGAGGGATCCAGTTTTCTGTACGCGTTTCAAACCAGTCGATCTTTCCGATCCCTAATGAAGGCCTATGTGTGGACGTAGGAAGAAAACTGTGCTAATTAGCCGTGCCTCGCGTGATTGGAACGTCAACCATCAATAGCCTCCAGAGAAAGCTTGAATGAAAAAGACCGAGGGAACAAGAATTTCAATGGACAATCCATTTTATTGCGGATAAAACTATTTCACCCGTAAATAGTCAGTCTCGTACTCCTTTCGTCACAATTCCTACCGAAATTAAATACAAGAAGAAATACTACGGAGATAAGAATTCTTTAGCGTTCTCGTATCAGAACTTCGCGATAACCCTAACTGCAGAAGAACGAGTGCTATTTACAATAATTCCTCCGGAACGGTGGTACAAGTTTCAGCCGGAGGCGACCGCGTAGAAGCGTTAAAAAAGGAGAAAGAAAACGGCCGGAGATAAAGGGCTGGCAATAGGAATCCGAGGGAACGAGGGGACGCGGTGTAGGTGGTCGATAAAAGAAGGGGAGAAGAAAAACGGATCGGAATGGGCTAAACGCTGACGGGCGGATGGACGCGCAGCCGCCCCGGCCGGGTTTCTCCCATAAACGCCCATAACCCCGCGCGGCAGACGTAAAACATAAAACGACTGGGAGAATGATGGTCGAACGTGGTCAGCACCGCCCGGGCACAATGCCGACTATTCAACAACCGAGCTCGCGCGGCGGCGGCGCCGTTTTAAACGTCGTTATCACAATACCGTGAACCTTTGTGCTCTCGCCTACCTATGTTCCACGGAACGTTCGATGGATCGCACGGAGATTATAACGTCGATAATTCTACCTGTAAGCTACACCTCAACCGTCTGACGTATATATTATAGTATTAGCTGGGAGTTAACACTATTTTTACCGATGATTAAAGATACTCGACATTTTTGCTAAAAATTACATTATGTACATATGTATGTGCATGATCATTTGGTTAGATGCAGGTACAGGAACCTCAAACGATTTTGGCCCAGTCGTGCTGCCATGTAAAGTTGAAATTGGCCCAAGATTGTTTGAGGTAACTGTACATACACTTTTGGAATTGTAACTGTAGAATCAAAACATCCTTAAATCCAATAATATTATATGCCAATCTGGAGCAAGATGTCCAAAACAAATTAATTACTGTAGTTAAACACTGATTAATATATGCCTCCCAAATGACATACATACATAATTCATAAGGATAAAAGAAGAGTATTTTCGGATCTGTTCAGGATTAGAGAGTGCAATTGACTGGTGAGTCTAACGTCGCTCAAGTAGGATGCCTTTGGCCGAGCAGGCTTGATCTTTTTGAAGCCAGCACACTTTTAATGCGGGTCACAGTCGCAAAAAGAAGAAGAATCGGCTGAGCAGAGTCCAGAGCAAGCCAGACAGGGCATGTGTTACGTGTTAACTCGCGAATGGCTTTCTCGGCGACCAGTTGCATCAGCCTGAGGAAACAACGAGATTGCCCACGCCTCTGGCTCGCTTGTACAGTCAATTAACACTTGCTGCCGCCTTTTCTCTTTCTTCCGAGCATTTCGTCTTTTTACATTCCCGCGTGGACGAATTTCAACGAGCCAAGAGTATTTTTAAGTCCGGCGTAAAAGGAGATAATGGTCGGGGATCGATTAGCTCATCGCCAGAACCTCTTCGTTCCACCGATTAAATGCTCGCGCTGCCCACTTGACCCAAAACTCTATCTGTACATCCTCACCGACGGCGTGGAGGCATGACTCACGCCATCGAGCTTTCGTAAGATCGCCAGGGATACATAAATACCATCGATATATTCTGGAACAATATATAGGTGCTATTCGAAGAGTTCCATTTTATTGGAACTGGCAATCTTCTTTAGTCTCTAATAGCGCACTTAAATATCAATCAACTACTCTAGCCTCTTTTTTTACCTTATTTTTTTACTTTTAGTGGCCTAAATCGATACAAGTTTCATTTTGCATAAAAATCCGCAGTGCGAATACGTGGTTTGAAAAATATTCGACGAATCGAGCGCGAATTCCACTCGCCCGGATGAGAATCGAGGGACTCTTGGTCCCTATTTGTCAAGTAGCTGCATTTTCATCGCACGGCACCGACGTCAGCTTCCAGGAAGCGTTCGAATATGTGGAGTATTAAAATTCAACGGGGCACCAGGAATGTAAAGTGTAAGCGACCTTTTCCGACCGTCTCGACCTATAGAAAACTCTCTAGCCGTCGCTTCTATATGGTGTTAAAGGTCTGCCAGGTATATAGGGTGTCCTTAATACAAGCTACACTTTATGTACTCATAAAAGACAATCAAAATAGTCAATTCATGCAAACGTGTTTTCCAAGTACTTATTGTCTATCAAAAAGTCTGCCAAATATTCAACATTAGTAATTATCATAATTAAAGGAGAGGTACATCATGTAATCATACAATAAATCATGAAGAATTTCCATAAACTTGCATTAATTGTAAGACACGTTCTTTTGATTATTTATTAATATATCACNCGCTGCCCACTTGACCCAAAACTCTATCTGTACATCCTCACCGACGGCGTGGAGGCATGACTCACGCCATCGAGCTTTCGTAAGATCGCCAGGGATACATAAATACCATCGATATATTCTGGAACAATATATAGGTGCTATTCGAAGAGTTCCATTTTATTGGAACTGGCAATCTTCTTTAGTCTCTAATAGCGCACTTAAATATCAATCAACTACTCTAGCCTCTTTTTTTACCTTATTTTTTTACTTTTAGTGGCCTAAATCGATACAAGTTTCATTTTGCATAAAAATCCGCAGTGCGAATACGTGGTTTGAAAAATATTCGACGAATCGAGCGCGAATTCCACTCGCCCGGATGAGAATCGAGGGACTCTTGGTCCCTATTTGTCAAGTAGCTGCATTTTCATCGCACGGCACCGACGTCAGCTTCCAGGAAGCGTTCGAATATGTGGAGTATTAAAATTCAACGGGGCACCAGGAATGTAAAGTGTAAGCGACCTTTTCCGACCGTCTCGACCTATAGAAAACTCTCTAGCCGTCGCTTCTATATGGTGTTAAAGGTCTGCCAGGTATATAGGGTGTCCTTAATACAAGCTACACTTTATGTACTCATAAAAGACAATCAAAATAGTCAATTCATGCAAACGTGTTTTCTAAGTACTTATTGTCTATCAAAAAGTCTACCAAATATTCTAGATTAATAATTATAATAATTAAAGAAGAAATACATCATGTAATCATACAATAAATCATGAAAAGTTCCCATAAACTTGCATTAATTGTAAGACACGTTCTTTTGATTATTTATTAATATATCAACTTCCAGGATATCTTTAATAAATGCCACACCTTTTCCATAACGGAATATTAATAAATTTAACAACCAGTAATAGAGGAAAAAGTATTAAACTACTGATAATAATAATTTTTAGAAAAATCTTTCAGGTGTCTCTTGACACCGGTAAAACTAGTGTTAAAACACGAGCATTAGGGTACACCTTGTATAATAGCCAGCTAAGGATTATCACCGGACCGATGTCCCTCCCCTCATTTGTCGTTCCTTTATGGCTCGTCAGTGATTCCCCCGTCCGAGATCCGACGCAGAGGAACGCTTCTTCTCTACGGTTAGGTGTCCGACGATTTACGAGGCCCGAGAACCAGCCGACGCGATGCTTTCTCGTTTACGCCTTAAAAGCCGAGGCGATTTTTCAAGATCGATTCTAGTTTCCCGGTTAAAACTACGTGAACCGGCTGCTGCGCCTGCATTGGCTCGGCTCGAAACTACTTGGTAATTCTTGGTAAAACCCGGACGAGCTTACATGAATCTAAAAATTCTTAGTCTTCAGCTGGTCGAAGAGAAATGGGCATAGGCAAAATTTTTCCACGGTCGACGACGGAACGGCGAGCTTGCGGGAATTTCGAATCGAGCTTTCTGACTCGAACGAGGGTGGAGTAATGCTCGCGGTTACTTTTACCATCGCTGACATTTTCCTCGCTGATAAGGTGAAAGGTTCGCGATCGTGACCCAAGTTCGTGGCGCGAGTGGTCACGCGAGAGCCCAATCAGCGCCGGTCACTTTCGATGCGTTTAATAGCGCAAAAACGGGGAAGAGTATATCGGGAGAATTTTCGGGGATCGATAATAAGGGTTAAGGGAAAGTGGCGACCGATACTCTCTACGCCCCTTTCGGGCTGTCACGTCGTCGCCGACTCACGGAGACCGGTCACGCGACGCGACGAATAAAAATTCCGGCCGCAAAGTGCAATCGCGCCTCAATTGCAACGTTTGCGGGCGCAATGATAAAAGCGTGCGTGGCTGCGTGCGTGCGCCCGCCGCCACACTCGTTGCGTGGAGTGCGTTATCGCGTAATGCCGTTGGCCTGGTAATAGACTTAATCAACAGTAATAGACTGTACGTCCACCTATTAATAGAGCGGCCGTTATGGCGTGTGCCACGATGCGCGATACATAATCCGATGATGTAAACTCCATTTCGCTCCCAGCTGTTTTTCCCAGTACCAGCGAGTTTTCTCTCGCGATCAATTCAGAGTCGGATTAATAACAGAAGTACCGAACCAGTTCAAATTACTGGCTTTGAATGCAGAAATATAAGCGCAAATCGCTAATAGCGTTCATGAGAAAATAACTTTGTGCAAAGACCAGTTTTCGATTATTGTGTGCATCTTTAATGCTGTTAATTTCATCGCGACTACTCTTTTTTGGTAAATTAATTTCTACATCTTATGACGATCATTAAACTCTATATGGTTTCATGTATTTTATATAAGTATAACACAATTATTAGATTTAGATTTTAATTTAATCCAGTTTTACATTTATTTTCTTGTACTACTCTTACTGCGGGGCAGGGAATTATCTTTTGACTTATTCGTAGCTTAGAAGGATCAAAAGGATTATTCACGATCGGCCGAAGGAGAGGACCAAAAATGGCTCGGCTACTCGTGCGCCTCTTATCGATTCAAACCACCGGCTGGAATGCAACGTTGCGTCACGGAGGCGAACGAGACGCGTTCCTCTCGAGTTGCAAACGCTACTGCTCGAATACTCCGCATGCAAAGTGCTCCGATTGCTCTATCGCGGCCCTAACTCTAACCGACTAACCAAGATTACTTCGGGAATGTACACTCGAGTGGCTCGCGATCGAAAGTCTCGATACTTGGTATCGGGACATTTAATTATTTTCCGTATGTTCATACTCGCCGCTGGATAACGATCGGGAATTCAGCTACTTTGTCGGAAGCGATCGAGTTACTCGATAAACAAACTGTTCCCACGCCGGGCGAGCTGTTATCTGCTCTAAGGTAGCGATACAATGTGATAGTCGCTCGCGTACACGTTCCCTATCAAAATAACCACTCGGCCATAATACCGAGACGCTTAAGTATTCACAACGCCTGGTACAAGCATAATCCAAGCCTAAGTCAACTGCGAACCGACGACGGAGGTCGCCTGGAAAACAAGCAAGCTCGAAATGTCTCAATGTCACGTACACACGAGTCATCGGTTTTTCCACCGATTATTTTTTATCGCTGACTTTCTATCGGTCGAACATCCGCTTATTTCTTTTCCGGCGTTCACACGATGACCTCACTGGTACTCGGTTTACGCATGAAACGCAGCGGCTGGCTGGCCGCGGTTTCAGAAAAAACGATGTCATCATCGGGCGTCATCCGCGCGGCCAGTTTACATCAACCGCCAAAAATAAAGCGCCTGCCCGGCTCGATAAAGGCCGAAGCTCACCCAGCCGACCGAAACTATGGATGAACGCGTTTCAGTTGATCGCCGGCCAGGCCCGAAATGGAATTACCACCTGCAAGCGGCACGCATTCGATATACGTGGATCTTTCGCGCCGCTGACAGCAGAGGAAACTTTCACGGCTGCGAAAAGGAGCAGCAAATCTCGCCACATTGATTTAAATTGCGTTTTTTAACGCCAGATTTCACTCATTTACGATTTTATTGCTGTATATATAAAAAACTTTAAATAAACTTGTTTAAAAATTATGAAATGTATAAAAATACTAATTCCTTCCCTTCCTCACTGTTTAATTCCAAAAATTCATGTGCCATATCAAATTAGCTCATTTCAAACAACTTAATGTTAAAGAATAAATAAAATTCGAAAAATTGAAAAAAAATACGATGCAAAAAATGATTGAGAAATAGACGTCATGTTTAATTGGAGGTTTCACGTTGTTCGAAGTTTTTAATGGATTATTGGAAGGAGGAAGCCATATGTTGCCTAAATACGTTGATAAGTGGGTAACTCCGATCAAGACTTCCGAAGCGGATTAGAAGAGAATGGGAATTCGGCGACAAAGGGCCGCGAAAGAGTTAGGGATGCACTTGTGCGAGGAGTGGACCGGTCCGAGGAGACAAAAGGTTCTCTCGAGCCAGTGATTACGGTCGAAGGCTTGGCGCAACACTGGGAAAACACTTCAGATCTTTCGGGTCCCGTGCAACGAGCCGCGAAAGAACCGGGCTTAATTCGCGGCACGTTCATACGTAAGTGTACGCTGCAACGGGGGATAATTGAATTACCTTTAACGCGATTACTTCCCACGCTGCTCATTAGAAGATACCAAATGGACGATAAAAGTAATTGTTTAATTGTTAGACCGTGGGTTTTTATGTACTCGTAAATGACGGTGAAGGCATTGAATTTTCTGCACTACAATATGCAACAGCGTAGAAATTGTTAAAAGCGATGTGGATGCTTCATTCAATTCATAAATGCAAATTGTATATCTAAATTTCATTCTTTAATTCTGTTTTCTCAGTATTCGATTATATACGAAAATCCGCAGTATGGTAATTACTGAGGTATAAATTAAAAAATTTAATCATGTTTCATGCTAATTATGCAATAGATATGGCATTCAACTCTAAATCAAGTGTATGATTTATTCTCTTCATTTTATATAATAACCAAATTTCGTCTACTTTAATATACAAGGTGTCACAGAAAAAGTGTTAGAGCCAAAAAGGTATAATTCTGAGCAACAATTTCCTTTAACAAAATGCAAAGTGAGAAATGATTTTTAAATTGTTAAAGCACTGACCACCGAGAACACCTTGTATATATTTTAAATATAGACGAGGTCTTGTATTTGTATCTTGTATTTAAGCCTTATCTTGCCTAATATAATAGGGCAACTACGTTAATAACGAGGAAACGGGATACCCGTTATCCCCACACGTTTTTTCCGTGAACCCCCTAGGATTCTTAACAGGCAGCGAGCACGCCTACCAGATTCACTCGAAATCCCGACGTGTAACACGATGTAGCAAAGGAAGGGCTGGTCATGTAACGAGCCCTTGGTGTCGGGTTGCCCGTTAGCCCAGTGATCGTCAAACCGACGTGTATTCTAGCAATCGGCGTCGGCCAATTACCTCCGCACGGCCGAGCCAGCGCGGAATTTATCAATGGTTTCGCAGCAGTTAAATCGGCATACGTGGAAACGTGGAATCATCTATAAAAACGAGCGGCGATACGTTATCGTTGGGGAGGGCAAGATATATAGTTTACTGTTGGCAGTCTCCGTTGGCTATCGTTTCCATTCATCAACCGGGCCGTGCCGCGGAGCCCGGAGAGATATCGCCGTTAATCGAATCTCCGTTCGTTTTCCGCCGGTGAATCCGGTTCACGTGACGAATCTGTCTGGACCGCGGCAACAGATTGCCGTGAAAGGAGGATGCACACGCGTGTCGAGCATCATTCGGAATCGTAATAGAACGGGGGGCGAGTTTCGTCTGATTTATCTTGAGCTCGTGGCTCCTTTTTCACCGCGCCGCCATGGCCAATCAATACCGTTTACGCGAGATAGTAACACGTGAACGGGGGACACAATATCGCTTCGTTACTCCACGGTTACTGATATTTATTGGCGTTAATTGATTTCCATGCGACGCGTCCGTTAATCACGTTTCATTGTCCCGATTAAACGAATCACGGAACTGATTCCGGAATCGAAACAATCGTGCTGGTTATATAATGGATTAAAAGAATCATGTGGGATATCGATTTAATACCTCGCACCGTAAACTGCACGCTGACCAACAATTAAGCGAAATAATTTTAATTAATTCTATTTATATGAATTATTCTGACGCAATAATAGAACGGTATTAATTTGATCTCCTCGGTTCATATATTGTACTCTCAAACACTCGAGTGTTTTTCATGTATTCGAGCTGATTTATCCTATAATCGTATTAATAGACCGCGGTTCTTTATGCATAATAAACCTTGATAAGATATCGAATAATGTATGGAAAAATAATGATTCTGCTGTAGAAACGACAGTTTCCCAAGACGAATTTTTAGACCATGAATAATGTAGAACGAGCGTGCATTCTCCGTGATCCAGGACAGCAGGAATTCACGCCGTTCTTTATTCTAAAGTAACGTTTCTCAATCGCGGCCACACCCCGCGATGGCGATCGCAAATCGTACAACACGGGGTCAGACGATATTACAACGCGAGAGTCGTGCAATTTTCGCGCGGGTATTTTCATCTCTCGCTTATCTCACGAGGAGAGCTGCTGCCGTTGCTGAGCACGCGAGACCCGTGGAAAAGAATGCGCTTATATTGCGCGCACACGAGGCGACGACGCGCACCGAGATAGAAAACGCGCGAGAGACGAATGCAAAACGATATTACAGGCTACGTGACGTTGTTGTAATCACTGTAATCTCTCCTTTTCCCCGGGCGGCCGTGATCCGATGCAACAAACCGTCGGTTACACGTCGTATGTTTTTTCCGATTTCGGCGACGTCGCAAAACGTGTACGTGCGCGCCATTAAATTTAAATGGTCGAGAATGTAAGTATGCGACGATATCGTGTTGGATAACCGCGTTATCTTGTTGTACACGGTTAGAAATATCGTCGATGATAAAATGAACCGGTGGACGCGAGAGCACGCGATCGAGCTCTCAAGGAACGCCAAAGGTTTTCGATAAACGCGCACAGTTACGCAAAAACAATTCCCCAGTCACTCGGAATGCAGCCAAACAAACATTAAATTTTTATTATGAACCATCTGTCATTAGAGTGATTGAAAAAAATATTTTAAAGTACGATTTTATCATTCTTTGAAGAATTAGTTTATATTGTAATCTTTAATTTGATTGATACTTTTAATCGTGCTTCAAAATTTAAGTAAAAGTAGAATTGTGATCAGAAATGTTGCACATACTGTATGATGAGTAAATATTCCTTATATAAATGTATTTAAGGAAATTGGAATAATCTGTCAATAATTAATATATTTAGGGAAATTGATTTGTCATATGAATTTCAAACGGGTCGGGAATCGTTTTGAATTACAGTAGAAAAAGAAGTGCTCCCCAATTCAATTTCNCTCTCAAGGAACGCCAAAGGTTTTCGATAAACGCGCACAGTTACGCAAAACAATTTCTCAGTCACTCGGAATGCAGCCAAACAAACATTAAATTTTTATTACGGACCATCTTTCATTATAGTAGCTAAAAAATATATTTTAAAGAACGATTTTATCATTCTCTGAACAATTAATTTATATTGTGATCTTTAATTTGATTGATACTTTTAATCGTGCTTCAAAATGTTTGTAGAAGTAGAATTGTGACGAGAAATGTTTCATATACCGTATATTGACTAAATATTCCTTATATAAATGTATTTAAGGAAATTGGAATAATCTGTCAATAATTAATATATTTAGGGAAATTGATTTGTCATATGAATTTCAAACGGGTCGGGAATCGTTTTGAATTACAGTAGAAAAAGAAGTGCTCCCCAATTCAATTTCCATTCACACTCGCAGCTATTCAAAAATTTCAACTCCGTTCTTGCTGCGATGCTTCCCTCGACAAAAGAAGGAACTATACGTCCTTCATTCCGTTTGTCCCAACTTTCGCGGGAAGCTCTCTAGCAGGTTGACCGCGACCGATCTTCATACATACATACGTACGTATATACATACATATATAGGAGTTCTGCTCTTGAAACGGCAGCTATCGTGTCCCACTTTTACGGCGCTCTATCGCGTGTTAACTAACGCGTTTCGATCGCCGGTTTCCCGCGCGTGTTTTTTCCTCTCTCGGAGAGTTTCGATTAATAGACGGATAGCCGGCGCGGAAATAAGCCGACGGGCTTCGCTATTGACGTTTCGAAGCTTTTTTTTTTGCTCCACCAACTCGAGAACCAAGGTAACCTCCCCGTTAACTTCTCGCGATTACGCAACGCGTGCGCGAACGGCGTGCCTGAGGGGCATTCGCAACGCGAAAGAATTACAGGAATGCTTTTTCGCTGTACTGATAAAGCGATCGACTTTCCTTGTTGATTCACTGATTCGTAGACTGCGGATTTTTATGCAAAACTCGAGTTAAAATCGAGTTAAAAAATGTAATCTGAATACAAATTTTTTTATATGCACGCAGCTTTTAATATTTTATATACTTCATATATTAACACTTAGTTATGTCAAATGACCGGTTTTAAATTCTTCTATGAAAAATAAAGAGAAAACGAAATTTGTTTTGTAATATTGTTAAAGCCGTAATTGTTATTTAAGTCGTTTTGAATCTGAAGTGCCATTGTATGCACTCAAATGTAAAGAGACATAAATTTTGCTATTATATAAAGAGACAGTGTTTGTTTGTATGTTGGAAAGAATCTCAACTACTAAAACTGAAGTATTTACAACAGAAAAAACACTATTATGAGTAGATAAGACATAGCACTATCTCTTGTAAAGATATAATCTGAAAAAGTTCTAAATCAACAGGTGCAACGATTTAGATTGAACGTTGATAGATCAAGATTGTCGATCATTTAGAAAGTTATTGTATCATTAAGTTTTTTAAATAAGAACCCAATGAATATTTTATATCTTCTAAGCTTACAAGTAAAGGAATTCGAGAAAAAACATTTGACTCTCTCTCAGTTCTTTAGAAGCAGAATTTAAACAATTTTAGAAATCGGATTTTAGACACATGTCGGATACAAAATGTGCTGATATATATTATTATATATTCTCCATAATAATACTATTAATGTAAAAGTACAAAAATGTCTAATGCAAAATTCCATATCACTTCAATGTGAAAAACGTAAAAACCCTGTCCACTTCACAAATCTATTGAACATTCCTATGACCTACAAATCGATCAAAAATTCAACCAAGACAAGTGGCAATAACTCGAATCTGAATTGGATACACAAAACTCTCCCATTTGTATCCATCCAAAAGGACTTAATTTACAATATGTGAAAAATATTTTTCTACCACTTACCAGGAGACTGATTCACCTTCTGCAGGATCACCGGAATTCTTGACAAACTCCAATGACTAAAACAGAAAGAAAGAAAAATTTTATAAATCGTATAATTTTTAATTCGACGCGTTTCTAAATTAAATCTGTCTGTAAATTAAACGTTAGCGAGGTGGTTAAGTGAAAGACGATGTGAACGGAGACGATGACAGCGTCACCGTTTATTTTTTGGAATGGCAGTCGACAACAGTTTTCTGCCGTGAAATTGAGAACCACCACCGGCGTCGGTGGGCTAGACGATAGGTTACGCGGTGGAGGGATCGCGTTACAGAAGCCGTCGACCTAGCTCGGTGCTTTAAAAGAAAACCTGTTCGCGAAGATGCGGCGAGTTACATCTTCCTCCTCGATTCACTGCGCAGGAAACGGGATTGCCAATTAATTTCTCACGTTTCCGAGGGAAACAGATATCAGGTCGTAATATTCACGGGAAAACGGGGTTTCCACGCGGTACACTCTTATTACTGTGTTTGTCTCTTTTCACAGCAGTTGATTTAAATTCATTTTCAGGTATTTGTAGCTGTCTGAATTTATTGGGAACTAGGTTTCCTAAAACTGGCTACAGACGTATTTCTATTAATATTCCAACACAAAGTAGAATAACTAAACTCTGAATTCTCTTTATTTAGACTGCAGTGTTTCTGACTGCGGAATATATTTGAAAGTGCACGTACAACACCTGTTCTAATAATCTAATGCTTGACTGACCGTTGCATATTCATGTGTACTACTATATACTATAATTACATATTAACAGACTAGCATTTCTGACTCCAAGCTCTTAGACTATTACCATAAAAATGACCACGCACAAAAGACCATATGAAAAGTAATTACGTAATTTACTACGTTCGAATTTACTACTAATCAACCAGAAGAGTATGAAAATGAAAAATAGCCTAGCTAATAATAGCTTTTATTTCACATTTCCCGTCGCATGTTAAAACACATTTTACTATTTCTATGAAGAACGACAGTAATTTCTGCGACGGAATTTAAACGTGCCATCAGGAAGTGAAGCCTAGTGAGCGCACTTTCATCAACGGGCGTGCGTCAACTTAATCATCATCCCCGGCGAATGACATTCGACTAAGGAATTTCTTCATCAGCGGCTTCGCGTCGCGATTCGTCGGAAACGTCGATCCCACCCATGGATCAATAATTTCAACCAAGACGAATCACGCCCGTCGACGAAGAATCTTAATGAACCGGCATGCATCACCACCGAGGAGGAAAGTGACCCTGTTTCCACCGACTACGGTGAAAACTGAAGATCGCAGCCGATGATCGATGCGCACAGCCAGCGAATTGATTGATGAATGAGTAAATAGAAATAGCAGTCATTAGACCGCGGATTTTATACATCTGTACATGAAAATGTACAGGAGAATGTACAGAAAAATGTACTGAATAAATTAATACGTTTTAACTAAATTCTTTTATAATTTAATCATTGGAACACACTAAATAATTTTATGTATTACACGCGTTTCATTTATAATTCCAGCCTATACAATTTTCCCAGAAATTCATAAAATCTGGGGTCTAGTTATCTCTGACGATAGTGCCTATTCAGTGTATTCGAAAATTATCAGTGAAGCTTTATTAGTCATAAATACCGACGTTCAAGTAAAATGTCGCAATTGCACGATCAGAGAAATCCCCCCGCTTATCTCGGACGACAAAAGTAATCCGGTCTTGCAATTAGGCGAGACTCATCGCGATAACCCGCGCGGTCCAATTAATAATTACTTCCTCTGTAAGTTGGCAACTTTCCCCCGTTTCGCAATCATCTCGAAACCCTCCTCGGTTTCTCCTTCATGCGAGCCACCGTCATTCAGAGTCACCGCGCGCGCGCGGGGCTCGAGAGATGAAGATGAAAGAAACGCGTGTTCCGTTTTGGTTTGAAACGAGTCGCCGGGAGAAAGAGAAATTCGCGGAGGGATTATATTTCGAAACGAGACGTACGTCGTTGGTTCGAGGGGGGCGACCGATCGAGTTTTACACGCGAGACACGCACGTATGTGCACGTAGTCACGGACTCCGCGAGGAGTGCATATGCGCACGCACTCTAAGCTCATTCATAACTCCTCGAACGCGAGCCACGGCTTCCATTCACCGTCGTTCGACGCGTACAACACAATACGCCACCCCTTTTGTCCGACCGTGAATCAAAACGTTTGCATTATTTTCCCGCCCCTCCGAACGACTTTAAAAATCTCCACCCGCCAACTCTCTCGACTCTTATCGCC
The DNA here is from genome assembly GCA_019453355.1 of Ceratina japonica. Taxonomy (NCBI): domain Eukaryota; kingdom Metazoa; phylum Arthropoda; class Insecta; order Hymenoptera; family Apidae; genus Ceratina; species Ceratina japonica. The sequence goes on along the minus strand of SMSR01011909.1, from coordinate 18,884 downwards.
GTTATAAAGAGAGGGCATTAGTATTTCCGTACACTATTTTACGTCAGAGATGTTAATAGCAGATGCTAATGTACATTTGATGTCGTTTTAATCATCGCTTCCAAGTGATTTATTCAAATTGCTTTTCGATTAAATCACGATCAATGAGATTCGATGGTACTCCATTTGAAACTCTTCATCTTCTCAAGGTTTCTATGAAAATAATCAAAATTCTATCATAATAAGAATTCAAGCTTTCATGGTTTCGCCGAAAAAAAATTAAAAAATATGCCTAATCTTTTTGCCTCTAGGAAAACCTAATCCCTTGATAAGCTCGTAAAATTTCTGAAATTTTGTACAGTATCTTGCCATCGTTTTTATGTAAGTATCCATACAACTTTACCAGACCTCATTAATCTTTGAGTAAAACTGAAATAACTAATAAATGGGCGAAAGCATAAGCTGACCTCTTCACTGTTTAACCTAATAAATTTAAATGTCAAAGGAAGGTTCATAAAATATGAGCTACAAGGGAGGGGCGTTACATCTGTCAAACACTGAGTCCCATTTCAGAGAAAAAATATCGCCTTATTCGAGAAGCGTTTTGACCGAGAGCGTAATCCGACAGGAAGAGGAATGCATTTTTCGAAAAGCTGTCACGGAATCGGGACCGGACAAGGCTGAGAACGTTTAAACAGGGATTCCTTCGGTATTGACCAAAGATTTCACGAATATGGTGCACACCTCTCGTGGCTCGAGTAGATACTGTCCGAGAGAGTTTCTTGAACCGGCGCGCAGAAACGGACAAACAGAACTTCCCGAACGATTTCAACTTGGATCGCGAGCTGAAGTTCTTGTTAAAAAAGGGAAGACAGTTTTCGACCAGCAGGAAACTTGAGATTTTTCGCATCGTTTGATTCCCTCTTATTTGAGTTTCGCCAACAGTCTTCTGGATGGTGTTTAGACGAGTCCAAGTTCCACAAAACCGTACAACAGTATTATTATTATTATTATTATTATTATTCAAGCTTCTTTTATTCCTCAAAAATAATGATGTGGATTATACTGTTCATATTTTATACATTTATGGAACCTCGGTATACGACATTAATNTTTCGCCAACAGTCTTCTCCTTGGTGTTTAGACGAGTCCAAGTTCCACAAAACCGTACAACAGTATTATTATTATTATTATTATTATTATTCAAGCTTCTTTTATTCCTCAAAAATAATGATGTGGATTATACTGTTCATATTTTATACATTTATGGAACCTCGGTATACGACATTAATCTGATATTTGGACTTGTATTACATAAAATCTATATCAAAATTTTTCATGCCTGAACACGACGTATTCCGAATTGAACTTATTATAAGGCAGACGTATACTGAAGTTCCACTGTATTTATATTTTCTTTAGAAAGATAAAATCCACAGTTTCACCGTGAGTTTCTTCCAAGAAAATTTTATTTCAAAGAATCCCGTGCTTCGATAAAGTCAGTTTAATAGAGAATGAGAATCCTCGATAACGAGGAAACTGGAGATAAAGAGCAGTGTTTAAAGTACGACTGGAATTCCCGTGTTATTACGCCGTTCGGTTTCTAACGTTACATCAAACACGAAGTACTGTATCAACATTAAATAATCTCTGCTCACCTGCAGAATTGAGCAATAGAATCTTGAATGAACCAATTTATATTCCAGCTCCTAAAGCAAGTGACCATAGATAATAAGTAACACGTTCAGTTCCTAAAGTCTACTATCGAGATTTATTGTACTTTAAATATGTATGTCACGAAAACCTTATTATCCCTCCTCCGAGAATTATCGATTCACATGGGAACAGTTCTTAATTTATAACCAGATAATAATCACCTTATACGGTTCATCATTCTGTCTTTACATAAAACGATCACACTTAACCCCTTGAACTGAAATTACCAGTCCAGTTTGTCATGAACTTCCTCAAGCAAACTGACATTGACGAGTTGCGCTCAGACTAGAAATTATTGAGTTTCGAAGTTTTTTATGACAGAAGTATATGTACGTAAGTCATTATGAATTGCCATAATGTATTTCTTTACACGTTTGATTACATGCCTCTAGTAATAGTTCGAATGTGATTTGAATAAATCTGTGCAGTCAGTAAACTAAATGCAAAGTAAATGCAAACTAAATGCAATGTACTAATGAAGTTCAATAACAATTATTTTACTACAGATATATAGAACTTATATATGTATTTTTTCGGAGAGAAATACCGTAAATAGAGGGAGGTTGAATGGAGAAATGCATGAATAAAAAAGTAACCTAGCGAATATTGCAAAAACCAATTTTCCGTTCAATAGCGTAATTTGGTTGATTCACTTATAAAGTTGAATTAAGTGGTAACCAGTAATTGAAATCGATTATCTGCCGGAATCAATGGAAACGGTTTTATAATAAATCCGCTGCCACTCTCGATCAATCCCGTCTGGATTTTAGTAGATCTAAATAGTCTGTTTCACGATTTCCGCAATTCATCCTCGCGTAAACGGTTGGAATTCAATTTCGCGTTCTGTCTCTTACAGAGTTTTCGAATCGGCGTTGCTCATCTCGCCGGACAAGTGGTTAACTGAAAGTGTTTCTGCGCAAAGCCGAGTGCAAATGGAAAAGCGGTGGCCGTTATCGCTGCAGGAACGCGAAGAAATCTCGCGCTCTCGGTTACCCCGGCAGTAATTGTGTTGCAAGATTGATAACTCATTCCAACCCCCTTACAATTTTCTCTTTCCCAAAGTTTCATCGTAATTTCACCTTCTCGCCAAAATTGCTCCCACCCCAAATACGTAAACACTTTTTCTCATTCTCTGAGAATTCATCCAAGATACACAAAATTTCTGTTCAGAATTTCTCTCCCCATCCTTGACACAAAATAATTTCCATAACTCAATTGGGAAAACAGACAAAAGAATTGTAAATTACTAACGGCGACTATAAATTTCTTGCAAAAATGCGTTGGGCCGTTAGGCGAGTGGATGGCACGCCTAGGAGTTATTCTTTCATGCGCGAATCTACGTCTGGCAGTGAGCGTAGATTTTCTTCGGAACCGGCGATAACGTCTGGCTCGTGTGATTTGTCAGCTGATGGAAAATACGGGACGCGGCGAGCGCGTCCGACGTGACTGACTTTCGAAACGAACGGAAAGGAAAAGAAAGGAAACGAGACGAAGAGGAACGGCGGTCTTATCTTCAAACAAGATGTACAGGCCATCCATTCCTCGTTAATATTGATGATTTTCTCGTCGAACGGCCACCGGCCGCCCCTTTCTCCTCCGCTGTTTGACATTCCGCCTGCGAGCATGCATGCTCGATTGTTCATTTTTTTCTCTTCCCATCGAAACAAGCAAAGGTGTTCGCGGAATTAGAATTCCGCCGCTGCGTGTCCTTCGATTCTTCAGCTCCGTTCGACTCATTAAAAATGAGCTGTTAAGGTTGTAAATATGAGTAAATATGAGTTGTAACATCTCTGCCGGAAGATATAATAAATGCACATAATATCCAAGAATATAGAGAGTATTAGTAGAGAAATGCATTGTATGTATTTATGGGAAATATAAATAATGCATATAATATCCAAGAATATAGGGAATATATAATTAAAATGCATTATGTGCATTTACATAAAAATCGTATTTACCGCAGATATAAGAAATCCACATCATAACCAGAAATGAAATGCAATGTATGCACTTATAAAAACATCGCATCTGGTAAAAATATAAAAAATATATATCGAGGAACATAAAGAATATAAAAAATGAACTGCATATCAAGAATTTTGGGGCTGCAGTATCTACGCTGGCAGAATATAGGAATGAGACCATTACTACTGCGGTGTTCGTTAAACTAATATCGTTAGAGCAAAGGATTTAATTTTCGTCAGTATTCTTTGAACGAAGATTCGTACTTCCGCCCGATTAATGGACGGAGTTTCTTTCTTTTTCCTTCGATATCTCCCCGCGACCCATTGAGAGCGAGAGACAAGGTCCGCTTTGTGTGGCCGGAAGCTGAAAGGAGGGTAGGTAGGCAGCCGCTTCCTTTCGTTGATCTTCACGATAGCGAACGTACACACGGGTAAGCGTGTGTACCGAACGCCCCTACTATGGATTATTATCCAACCATTTCGCTTCGTCAAATTGTTATCGCTCCTATTACAACTTCAGCCTTCGACTTCGTTTAAATCCAGTTTGATACCGGAATGCTAATAGTCTTCCGCAAATAACAGATAGACTAAGCTTGTACTAGTATTGAAAATGAATTACTGAGTGTAGATAAAAAAAGACTTCGCAGAAATCGTTTATGACTCAAAATGAAATTTACGAAAAACAATACTGCAATTAGGACTGCAAGCGAATTGTTCGGAGTAATTAGAGAAACATGACAGAAGTCACTTGTGATTCAAAATGAAGTTTAGGCAAAATTGTAGACTCAACTCGGATTATGTAAACTTATGATTGTGTTGCAGGTGAGTTATTCGTTGTAATTAAAGGAACATCATACAGAGATGTTGGCATCATGAGAGTTGTTTGGAATTGTAAATGAGGTCTAATGCGCGGAGAATGAAGTCGCGTTTTGTTCCCCGTGGAACGGTCGGAACGATCGTGAACGATGACGAGAGGATAGATAGGATGGAAGGAAAGTGGCTCGTTCATTCTCTAAAGTAATACGCGTATCTTTGCCTAAGCATGTTTCAATGACTAAGCGCGGAACTACTCTCTCGCTTCCAAGTGTCCCAACAGGTGTTACCTGCACTCCGAGTTTATACATGCAGACATCCCGCATCCATATCTCACGAGTGCGGCTCGTATATACATTTGGAAAAATATTTTTTTTTATCTCCGGTGCAGTCTCGCGTGCATCTTGAAAATTAGAAAGTTGCGGTTCGTGTAATAATTCCAGTTCCAGACTATAAGACTGCACATCCTGAAGTTAATCCCACAAGTTTCAATATTTTTTGTTTAATTCAGCTAGAATGTACCAGACCTGTGGTATTATGTACTATAACAGGAAATCCAGCAATTCAAATACGTAATTAGCGCAAGAAGTATGGAAGAGTATAGTTTCAGGCCATTACCATTCCTGCATGATTTGCCATTATACTAACACGATAGCAAAATGGTAATGCTGGAAATAAGGATATGGGGAAATATTAAATCATTTTATGTATGTCGGAAGTATTGTTGTTTTAAAAAAGCACGATATTTCTTCAGGTGTTAAAGAACACTCCAAGTCATTAATATTTTTAATGTCTGTAATATTCTCGTTCTAAATATAATTATTATTTATAAAAACAGATGTTTTTACGGCACCTAGCAGTAGAATTGATTCCGGTTTAACCCGTGAGACGTGCAGACACTTCTGCGAGGAATCTGCACGTCAGGAGAAGAATTTGAAACTCGAGCCGCGATTCCCAGCTGCCACGGTCGATTCAAATTTTATAATTCGATTCAATAAACCGCAGCAGCCTTGGGAAAGACCGCATAATCGTCCGTCTTTGCGCCGGGCGCTCGATTTTCTCCGGTCTGCGGTAAAACCGTGGCAAAAATAAAACAACCGGACGAGGGGAGGGACACGATGTCGCGGGAAGGCCGCTTATATTGCGACTAAGACATTGTGCTTCCCCCAGATTTATCGAACGCGTTCGGGGAACGAACTTGTTCTAACGTTTAATTCCAACGATCTCCTCGTTCCCCGCGAAGTTACCACGGTACATTTAGCTTCTTGTCCGTCCGGACAACTGCGACTCAACCGCATAAATCTGCCGACGGAGAGGAGCGTCGGCGTACCTTTTTTCACAGCCGTTGCTCAGACGCTCCCTACCGAGAATTCCCCGGACGGCCGATTGCCACTGGGAATAAGAAGCCGATTTTATATTTCGATGGAATTCCTACGTCTCGCCCGCGTCTCTCCGCTTCTACTCGATTTTTCACGAGGTTCTGGTTTACGCTCACGACACGGGTGCTCCGCATTAAACCGATTCTACACCTTCGCCTGTAAGTAGGCTGCGGATTTTTATGCATAATAAAATATTTAGAACGGGGAATTGAATAATGAAATTTAGAGAGGCTCGTATTTATGGATCGCACGTCACAGCATCCACTCTGCTTTCAGTATTTCCTGTGAAATATATTATATTGTACAATATGTTTTCCAACCAATATATTCAATTATTTCCCTGTATAATTAATATTTTCTGAAATTAAAATGAAATTCAAAGGAAATGAGATTCATCATATTTTTTAAATTATTTGTAATAATTTTACCAATTAATATTTGCTACTTTTATTACGAAACGAATTAAATTCATCAATTGCTACTGCTATTATAGGACAGAGGAAATAATATTTAAATAAACAAATTTAAATAATGTTATGGAGGAATGTGAGCAGGTGTTAAAGTAGGCATCAAGTCCTGTACCAATTTCCATCTCGTAGCCAGCAGGCAAAATAATAATAAATCAAACCTAATCTAATCAAACTAATAGCTTGCTTCATCTTTAAACCGTAATAATATGCATTCCACGTTGATACGTACGTACATCTCTAGACATTAAATGAATTTCTGTAGATACAATTTTTCGCAAGCATCAAATCCTCAATTTATTACGATTATTATGATAAATATCCGCGGAGAATCACGATCATATGCATATCGAGTTCCGAGTTACGTTTCAAGATCATTCGCAATTAAACGAGTTTAGATTAACATACTAATCGTACACGTTTCCATCTGCGAGGCATGCAGCTAGGTATATCTGCGGCACCGTAAGATGAGTTTTAGAGTAGCGCACGATCGAGTTGTACCTAATGTTTCTTGTACGAACGTAACAATTTCGCGTAAGTCGTGAGAGTACGTAGGCAGCGAAACGATTCGTGATTATACCGACTGGTAGACGGTAACTGTAATTAGTGCGGGTACGAGGGGGTAGGAAAAGAACTCGTTTCCCGAGCGGGAATCGGTGCCGACGCGATATAAATTTGAAAAGAAATATCCAGAGGCAGACGCTTTAATTGCGAGACTTAATGCACTTTCGTGCTCTTGTTTGCGAGAAGTCAGGGGTAAATAAGCAATCGCGAATTCCTCCCGATTACTTGACGGCGCAACACAAAAAGGACACCGGGACTCCCGTTTTGCCTTTTATTAAATGTAATCAAATCATTCTGAATTAAGCCTTGTCCTTTTAAATTAATCTTCACAAATATAAATCNCGAATTCCTCCCGATTACTTCACGGCGCAACACAAAAAGGACACCGGGGCCCCCGTTTCGCCTTTTATTAAATTTAATCAAATCATTCTAAATTAAGCCTTGTCCTTTTAAATTAATCTTCACAAATATAAATCCCATTTCTCCTCTAAACCTCTGGATTTAATTAATTCTTCAAATAGCGTACATCATGCATATCATAATTCATAATATATGCGACCGTTTAGCACTAGATTGCCAAATGCTCGGTACCTACACTTGTTTTCTAATAATTTGAATAATTATAAAACTACAGATTAATGTTTCATAATCCATAACTATACATTATTTTTTAAATACATTTTCCGCAGATTTTTAATTACATTTAACACAGACGCCATTCTATTTTTTTTGTATTTGAACTGAGTCTTGAACAATAAGTCAAATTGACTTGTTCCGGCAATCTGGTATTAATAAAAGACCGATTCGCCTAAGCCGCGTCTTATTGATCCTTCCCTGAAGATTATTCGCAACGTGAATACGGAATGAATCGCGGACTTTGAGAACACCGCTTTAAACGATGGGAAGATGAAAAAAGTCGCGGTACACGTGTTCCATTGAAGCCGTTGCTCGGAGCCAGATTGCAAGGGAGTTTCCGTCGCGAACTCGGCTCCTCTCGAGCGTAAATCAGGGTTGGTTAAAGGGCGGCGACGTTTCTTCGCCGATGAACGCATATGCGTGGAGGATGTTTACGGACAACGCCGAGCCGAAGGCAGTAAATTACATTGACACACGTGGCGCGACAGAGACAAAGCCCGGAGGCCCTTTCCCTCGCGTCCATTTACCCGGAGGAGACGTACACCGAGCACGGGTTCACGGCAATGCGTAATGCGAGTCTCAGGGTTCGGAATTATTGCCGCGAAGGGGGAACGGATAATTGAAATCCATAACGAAATTGAAACGGAACAATGAAATGAAAGTCGTAGAGGAACACTTGGATTAATTAACGATGTATTGGCTATACAGTCAATCCTAAAAGTGTGTATGTAACACATACACATGACTATGTACCGCGTAGACAAAATGTAAAATAATAGTGAAAAAGTAGTAAAGAATGATTTTTTCATTTTTTCTATCTAATTCTTACTAATCGCAATCTTAATTAATCTATCAATTAATTCAATCGAAATTCAAGTCATTTGATCCAATTATAAGCCAACTATTCTCTTTTTCTTAAAATTTCCTTTTCTCTTTCTCAATTAATATCATTCCCGACTGTAGACGATCAATTTTCCCTTCCTTCTAAAATAAATTGAAGAATGAACCCGAGAACGATTGTTGATAACGGAGAAGATTCTTCAACGTTGCGAAACGAGTCAGTGGAGAAGTTGCGAACTCCGAAGAGATCCGTCATTGGCTCTTGACGAATTCCATCGTCGTCGCCATTACGTGACCATAATATACCGATGGGACTGCGTGGCAGCCGCACACAAGCCGTGTTTCACGGCTAATTGCGACGCGCGTAGGCGACGTACGCGGAGAGACACGCGGCTAGCAAGGTGCAGCAGTACAAAGGGCCGGCGTTCGGAACAAACATGACCAGAAGCTTTTGCGTCGCTGCCACCAACCCTCGTACACCCGGAGAATGCGCCGAGCCCGCCGGTACATCTCCGAACTGGCGCACCGTAAAAGCATCGTCGTATACAAGCAGCCGAAGCAACCTGCTTTTACGACGCTACGGTGTAAGTTAAAATTGAAGTGGATGCCGTCTAAACGACCCACGGTACCGGCTCGAAAAAACGAGTCGAGCTCTAATACGTCTTGATAGGTCCCCGAGCTATCAGCCCAATTCCTTCTGCAGAGACACTCCGCCTTACGTCAGGAAATCAAATACTGCACGCAGAAAGTCTAGACTTCAAACTTCAAATTCTGTCACAATTTAGATAACCAAACTTTTTTCTATCGAACTCTTAAAAATATATTCAGAATTGTAATAAAATTGGAATTTCATAATCGACCCCGTAGCCCGGATCCATTTCCAATAATATTATATCGACCACTTTGGCAACCCCTGAAACGCTCTGCTCTACATATTCGAGCTATAGTAAGCGAGACCTTGGTATATCCGCTTTCTAAAGCAGTGCCATCGGATAACAATGTCTCCGGTCCCATTCATTTCTAATTGGTCTGCGCATGGTAACGCGTCATTTCGACACGTGTACGTACATACAAACGTCAAGGCGAATCTATGGTGCTACAGAGAGAGGATTGACCGCGAGAGCTCATGATTAGGGGTCGTACGAGGGGAGGGAGCCTGCGATATACGAAATGATATATCGGCGGACGTGTCGAGCGTCTGCGTGTTCCGTACGCGTATAATCGGAGGATCTACGGAGGTCACCAAGCCGCTAATGAGTCTTAATGAACGGGCGTGAGAGCGCGGCGGCGATGCCCTTCGCCGATGTTAATTCCGCGATGTACACTAAAGGGAGCATTCTTCTTGTCCCGAGTCACTCTTAACATAGTTGTTGCCCTAATAAAGTGCTTACGATAAAGCTTAAAAACAAACAGCTACAAATACAAGACTTTGTTGATCTTAAAAATTTATATTGGGTTATTCGGAAAGTTCCGATTTTTAGTAGATAGATTAGGATTTAGTAGATAGATTGAAATAAATACTCAGTCTCTTTTTCTCTTACAATCATAGAGACATACGTAGAAACGACTAAATTGAGATGCTACTGAATTGTTATTTGCCAAATAATTCGAGATAGACATTTCAATTGTCGTTTGCCAAACTATTTACTAGCGAACTGTTATTTGCCAAATTTTGCAAACAATTTGGCAAATAACAACTGAAATGTCTGTCTGAATCCCAAGGGACTATATAAAACCGTAATTTCATCGACTAAGCCACGATGCTAGCGAGTGATAGAAGATTGAACGAAACCAGGAGGCATTAACTGGAGCATTTGTAAGCAATTTGCGAGCGTGTGAAGCGGGGCAGGATTACAGAAGCGTCGTGCTAAAAGCCACGTTTTAGCTACCGCGTTTTGGAGTAATTACATACTTGATAACTCGGTCGATCCCATTGGCTTTATTCCCGTTTTTCTTTATCACCGCCAGGACGAACGCGATTGTGCCCCGGGACCGTCTGATTAATTTCACTCTGGCCAATCGACTTTTTATACGAGTCCTGACTAATCGGATCTGACAATCCAGCTGCAGCGAGTAACGAAGTTTCCGGCGGAGAGCGGCGACCTTTTTAGAATTTTTCACGCTCGGAAAAAGCGGGTCGCAGGGCGCGTGTATCCCTTCTTGTCTAGAGGTGTAATTTTCACGTAATCCAATTACGTTAGGTCGAACAGTTTGTGAACAGGAAATTGTAATTGCATCTACTCGAATAAGGAAAAAATTAGCTTCTCGTGTTCCGAGCTCGGATAACGGATGAATAAATCATATCGCAACGGATATAAAATTCAAATTAAATACACGATTCTCGTATCAATTCAACGACCGAGTGAATGCGATTTTCTAGAAGGAAACGACGTACAATATCCAGAATAATAGCCAATTTTGCTCACAGGAGAAAAGAGAGAAAAAATGAATTGGGACGGAGTAATATTGACAAAAAAGAGGGGCTATTTTCGGGATCAGCTTCCGGCATTTTCTCGTTAACACGGTTCGAGGGATCCCATTGACACGCGAAATTCGCCATGGCAACACGCGCGCTCTCTCCACCCCTCGGCTCGGCGCACGCTTCTGTCGCGCGAATCGACACCACAGGTCGCCACTCAGACACGAGGCATCCGATTTAAAAGGAAGTTCGACAAGCGGCCGTAGGATTTTTCACGTCGGTCAAACAAAAGAGGTTCAATCTCATTCGACCCGGCTAACTCACGACGAAGGGCGATGGAACGCCGGAGAGAGTAGCAGGAGGAGGAGGAGGCGGCGAAGAAAAAGAAAATTACATCAGCTGCTCGGCAGCAGCGGTTCCCTTCTTGCCGCTGCATCCACCCCCACCGGGCCTCGTTCCCATCGAGTTCCCTGCCCGGCCAACTTCTACGAAATTCAACCTCCTTCTCGGCCTTTTTGCTCCTTCTAGAAACGAGCTGAATCCTCTACTACGATTTTCGCAGCGGCCTACGCGGGCTAACGATCGCAACACGCCTACCAGACGTGCACAACGCCGCCGTCGGATGGCGAAACGAATGCGAGAAAGCGTAGACGCTGTGAATGAATTGCCCTGCATCGTCATCGCATGAAATTTTGCCGAGCGAAAGAGAAACCCCTATGACCATCTAAGCAAGGTGTGACTGCGACACGGAATTGTTTCATCAATTTCAATTCTAACGGAACTGAACGTTCACTGAAAAATACAATCTTACTTCTCAGGCAATTGTTTATCGAATTACAAGCTGCACTCAGACCATGCATTTCTCTTATTGTATGCAAACCTCTCGGTTGTAGATATTTTTTACATTTTTTACATACTAAATTTTGCTGTAAACGTATAAAATCCAACCCAGTTATTCTTATTTTAAATTTCAAATGTGAAAAGTGTTTCAAGCATCAAAATTAACGGGATTCACTGTACATTTTACAATTCACGTGCAATTTAATCATTATTGTACGAACATTATTTCTTTCCTGTTATGTATAAACCAGCAGAATAAAATACATTGGACAACATTTCCCTACTAATATAAAAAACGTCGGCATGATAAAACCGTTTGACATTTATCAAGCGGGAGAAAGAGCTTGGACTGTGGATTCGTCCCGGTACACACCCGAAACGCCACTTTATGGTAATATTTCATACATCACGTTGCGGCATGCATAATGCACGGGCAGAAGTTCGGAATTTATGTTAGGTTTCGTGCACGAGATGGAACCCGTTGTTACGAAGACTTCACGAGGACGGAGGACCCCGTGTCTTCTGTTCTTCTTGCCGCGAGGAACATCTGCTACCGGCGGCGGCGAGGTATACATGCACGAGGAAGAATAGAACAGCTTGGCTTTTCATGCTTCCCGACCGTTCCCGTTCCCGTTCCTCTGTGTACTCGTCGCCCGGTCAGTTTTCGAAAACGATTAACGCACTGCGGGCCGTGCGCCGCGCGATCCACAATAAACGTCGCCCGAGGGTAAACATACAAGCAACCCGGGAAGGGAGAAAAGAAGAAACGAACGTGGGTGCTCAAAGGAATTCTATGAGTCGTTCAAGGCCCATTATGTCCGCGCTTTTACCCGCGGAAGCTTAGAACAATTTAATAATTCAATTAGGCGTGCCATGCTTGGCTCAAAGTATCTTTGATATATATACGCAGAGAAAATAAACGCTCGACAAAGGCCGAGAGCCACTGCGAGAGAGATTTGCAAATATGAAGCTCCGGAGAATTTCACTTTCGGTGAAAACGAAATCGATGCGGCGGCGTGTCGCGAGAGAAAAACCCGTGCCAAGTAAACAGGAAGTTGCGGGCGGGCGAATTGTGGAAAAGGGCGAGGGTCGCGTCACGTACAAACCCGTGAATCCATCGCAAGGTAAAGTATCCAGTTTCGTTCGAACGGAAATATCAACGGACAAATTCAGTTTAGGTAGTTCCAGAATGAAGACCGTTCGGAATTTTTACCGTGAAATTCTATATTTACTTAGGAATTAATTAACGTGGCTTTTTGTCCGATCTACGAATTGAAAAGACTAAATATAACCGTAGTACCGGTTTGAATGGCTTCGTAGTATGAATAACCTTCGAAAATACGGGGGGATTCGTGCTTGAATGAATATTTCTCGAATAGTCACGTACGAAGGAACTACGGATCTCTCCATTAAAAACCAGTCGTTTTAATTGATTTGTCAGTTCCATTAATACTAAACCTGCCATGCCATTAATCGTGACAGGATTTAAACTCTTGAATAAAAAATAAAATGTCATATTGTTAAATTCGTGATTAATATTCAAGGAACTACCAAGCAGATATTTGTATGCACTCAATTGCACTCGGAATACAAATATGGTACATTAATGCACAAAAACAGACTGTAGGTTTAGTGTCAAGGAACGCAAGGAGTGGCGTGTGTTTTGTTGTTGCCGAGCCACGTGAAATATGGCGGAAACGTGTCCATTCGAAATGATAAACAGCGGTCATTCGACCGGGTTGCTGCCCTACCCATCTCAGTGGGCACGAATCAATCAGGGCAGCCGTAGATTCGTACCGATTCCCTTGTTAACTTATCTACGATTTACGACGCCGCGATATTCAAAACGATTTTAAACAATTCGAGGAGCCCGATACTCCTGTTTATTGGGAACGGGAGTATCCATAATTGCCCGTTGACGAGAGAGTTTATTGACTCCGAAATTCCCACAGTTCTCCGCTCCGGTTTTAACAACGGCTTAATTGACGGCCAACGTAGGATTTTGTATGTAATCCAATTAAAATTACCGCTCTCAGAATTGACGCGATTTAAAATTGTACAACTCGGGCGACAATTATCGACCCGTTTTTTATTTTAATTTCTATTAGCAGACGAAATTCATAAATTTGTCGAAATATGTATTCGTCTGACTTCTTCGATCTTTCGGCAATTATAAAATCCTGATATTAATCGCGCAATGAAAAAATAAGGAATAATTGATTACTATTTTGAAGTCTTGCGTCGGGGAAACTGACAATCAAAACCGGGTCGGGAATCATTGTCCCAGCTGTACGTTCGAACACAAAGAATGAAGTCATTGCTCCAAAAAGACATCGAACGGAAGATTCTTCACGAACGAAAAATCGGTGGAAGCTTTTCCTCGCGTCGTCAACATTTCGATCGGGAATTCTGTGGCGTGGATCTTTGAGATCTTTGTTTAACACAGGGTTGATTCTTCGGAGAACTGCGGTCCGGAGCGGCCGAGGAGAGCAGCTGTTCCGAAAGTGCGGACGAGTTTCGAGGCCGAGTCGGCCTCGATCGAAAGTAAAAGCGTGCGTAACCGTAACCGGTACCACGGGCCGCGTACACCTTCGGCCTGGTTATATACGGAAATCTGTCTGGTCTCGGCGTCGTCGCCGTCGTCGGCTCGCTTATTTCCACGACCGACGACCCCGACACGTCGCCTAACCTTACACGCGCGCTGTTTTTCGTCCACTCACCTAGCGAGACGCGCAGACCCGGCGACAGCCCCAATCACAACAAGAGGCGTGCTCGGAACAAGGCCGGTCCTCGCGTAAAATCCCGGTGTGCTTCTTGGCTCTGCCACCACTGTGTTCGCACCGACGAGAGAAAGACGCACGCTCGAAGCCGGTCGAGAAAAGAACAGCGACGGCAGCGGCGGCGGCGGCTGTAGTCGAACCGAGACGAGACGACGGCGACGTCTCTTTTTTTCTCTCCGCTCTTCCCTGGTCCGACCGGCGTCTCACGTCGCGCCCGCGACCACGCACGGTTATCGAATATATCCCGAGAACGAAAAAAAAAAAAATAGCGAACTGAAAACACCACCGGGCGAGACGACGACGACGAGCACCGCGACGATCCGCGTAGGCGCTGGGCGCGTACTGTGCCGAACAGACGAAAGCAGTATGGCGTCCGGCGGCTTTCCTGCTGCGCGCTCGCTCCTCTTTGTCCCCCACTATCTTGCCCTCCCGCCACACGCCTATGTAATCCCATCTCGTTCCCTCTCACCAGGTTCCCAGTCCCACCGGGTTTATGGATCGTCCGACTCCGTCGCACTCACGAGCCCTTCCACCGTCACGTAGCAATGGCCATTTATTTAAATACGTTCATTCTATAAATTCAGTCTTACGCTGCTTCGATTGAGTTATTCTTGGGATTAGGAAACAGTAGTGACTATTGTTCCACGATCTCAACGCGGGACTCAAGGGATTCGAGACCCACTTCGCACGCACACGTAGAAATCTAGTATTTTCTCTCTCTCTATCTTGAATGCTCTCCGTACGTCGCCGCTTGTCGGATCTATGTATTTTCTATGTGTGAGTACGAAGTCGGTCGGGAATCACTTGAGTTCAGTAGATAAAATGAACTGTGCACGTGTCTTCTCTTCACTGTTATTCAATAAATAAAGAGAGACATGCATTATCTATTATAGTTCTACGAACCTCCAGTTAAATCCGATCCTTCTGTGTACATTAAGATTTAAGATATTTATACAAATGCATTTAAAAATGTGAAGATCATTCTGTCTATAATTTAGCTGCATTTATATTTTAGACATCCTCGTAATTTAGAATTCAGGAATAAAGTTTAATTTTCAAGTGTTATTCTTTTAGCCTATTTCCAAATCTTCTACTGTTTGTAAGAAAGTATTTGAAACGAATGCAATAAAAAAATCGGATGACAGAATGACTCTTAAACCCATCACTGATACGAAGCTTCCCCTTTCTCGTATCAATCCGCCCCATCCTCGTTCCACCGCAGTCGCCCAATGGTAACTGTCTCTCTTCCCCATAAGTGGAGACCGCGTCCCTTCGCCACGGTGCATGCCCCTCTTCTAGCGTGCGTCTCTTTTTTACGCGTGCGACACGTCCTTTTTCCACTTTGTCCAACTTTCCCTCCCATCGCTTTCGACGTTCAACGCCCCTACCGAATTCGTCTGGTGGGAGCGACGGTGCACGGGTGGAGAGGATAGTTTCCGATGGAGCCGTCGACGGCGATCCAATAGAGGCTAGGCAGGAGCAGTGTACCCTGCGAGGTCGCGCGACCAGACGCCTCGGTTTCCCCCCGTTGAGAACGCCGGCCGGCGTGGGCGAGAGATGAGATTAAAATTAGATCGATTGTCGTTAATAACTTGCGCGGCGCCGCATCGCGCCGGGTCGGTGCTAAATCGTTCACGAAACGCAACAGTTAGGGCTGGTGTGCTGGTTACCCTGGGATCATCGATGATCGCATCATCGATGCGACCTTCTATATAAATGTTTATTGTTTAGCGAAATGTCGATATGTTTCTAATTAGTAAACGATAAGTCTTTATGGAAGATGTTTGTAATTATTACAAGGCGTTTGTAATGTCAATATAGGAAATGATACCTAAACAGGAATTTCTTATTTACAGTGGTACCTCGGTACATGTATCTCTGTTTTGGAATACGTCCTGTTTGGACGTGACAAATTTTGCTGGGTATACGATTTCTGAGACTGCGGATTTTTGTGCAAAATAAAACATTCATGGTTTCAGTTTAAAACAATGCTTTATAAATGGACTCTTCTTTTATGTATGTGTTATAGTAGGAATCCGGCTTTTAATATCTTTGAATGTTGCAAACGTTCTTTATATTCGTTGCTAATGGAATTTCTCTATGAATGCATGAAATCCGTTTTCGAATAATAAATTGAATAGCTAAACTGCTGATTGATTGATTTTATACATTTATAATGAATTTTAATGTGAATGTGATGAATTCTGTGTATAAATGATAAGAGAAATATATTTAAAATAGATTTTTTAAATTGATACCCATATATGATTTACATTGCCTAAAAATCCGTTGTCTATTAATAAATAGAAAACTTTACACAGCTTGGGAAACGATATTAATAAATCTATGCCTTATTTTTCAATCCCTAATAAAATGTTCAATTAAATACTAGCAGATGTTCTGTAACTGTCAAAAATCAATTACAGAACTTAATTCTCATTTTGATATTAATACTTTGCAAATACAAAGAAGCATGCATACACGTTCACATTTTAAAATTAAACAGGAAGAAGAAATCTGCTTTTACCAAAGCAAGCATTATACATGTGTAAATAAAAAGCTAAATAAGGAAATAAAAAAGTACTACGAATTAATTCATGCGTTTGATTACTTAAAAATATTTCTAATTTTCGTCAACTGTTTTTTATCGACATTCAAAACTACATTTTTCCCATTTTCTCCGACATTAATACTGAGCGTGCAATAATAGTGAATCATCTGTTCTGCCTCGCGTTCCTGCCAGTCTCCGTTTCCCTGGCATTTTCTGCATCACACGGATGCCCACGTGCCCTTAACGCCTATACTCCGCGTTCTTTTCAACGAGATTTTCCCTGCTGGATGCTAATATCCGTTTCAAAGAGAGTTTAAATAAAATTCTCGCCGGCATTCATTTCAAGTCCAGAAATAAACTAATTTTTAAATAGAAACCAGTAAATAACAAATATTGTAATAGGATAAAGATAGCTACGAATGTTCGTCCCACACGTAGCGTGCAACAATTTTTAGTAATACCTTTGACCTTTTTTCCCCCTCAACATTAAGTATCTACCATCTTTACGGTAATTAATTGCATGACTTACGTGAAAACATGGTCATGTAAACGGTTAAACATGTCCATGAACGTCAAGCACAAAAGACAGGCAAAAGTTCTATAATAATCGTAATTCATTTACACAGATTTTTCATAAATACTTTACTCTGCCTAAAAATCAGCTGCCTATCGATCACGGGTTCAACGGAGCGTCGTTGCATCGTTTTAAGATGAATCGACGTTCTAATCTCGCCGTTAACTTTTATCGCACACTCGGCCGCCTAATTGCTTCGTTAGACTTAAGCTAATTGTCGATCATAGCCCCGATAACAGGCATCGGTCCGGATCCTCGGTCGCGCCCATTACCATCGACGTCACGTCGATGCTCCGCCACGGCGAGGAAAGTCGCGCATATCTCTTTTAATAGAGTGGCTCGTAAAAGTTAAACGCGCAAGGTCACGCTCGATTTTCCCCGGATACTTTATCCGGCGTGGTTGCACGCGGAAGTTGCGCCGGAATATTGATTTCGCTCGGGAGCCCTGTCAACCGAGCGTTATTTGCTCAATTCGTTATCCGTCTTCGTCCTTTTTCTCAAGACGCGTTCATGGATCAAACGGGACAGCGGGACGGGCGCTGGTTCCGTGATTCCATCCGCCATTAAGCTGGTTCGATTAAAATTCAGGACATCGCAGATCGTAATCAAATTGTACTAAGTTATTCTTCAGGTCGTAATAGACATCGACGTTTCTGAATAAATTGAAATAATAAAGCTTAAGGATGTATGGGCGATATACTTAAACGATGCTACCATTTTTAATTTATTATTATAGATTCCTATTATTATTAAAAAGCTACGTGTGAAATTTTAAATCGATTCATGGGTTGTTTGAAAAATTGCATTACTATGCGCATTTATTTGACTGCAGAATTTGTGTAGACCACAGTTCATCCTAATTTCGGGAATAAAAGAGTTGCCTGCACCGGTAACGCGAAGACAGTTGCGAAAGCCCGGCGAGTGCAAATCCCTGCGCGAGGAGACGATTTATATCCGTTCGTCTTCCTTTTTCCACGGAAAAGAAACAACTTCCGTGGTTAAAGCGGTCGGGACGAAACCGTTCCAGCGCAGGAATCCGATAACGTCAAAACTTGCGGAGTTCCCTGGAGTTTCGATCGCGGGACACGTGCCTGGCTTATGCAGCGGTGGTAGTTTCGTCGTCCGCAGCTTGTCCGACAAAGAACGAAATGCCCCACGCAGCCCCAATTTCGCCGCGATCACGCCGGGAAGAGGGACATCGCGGGAGTGCGGAAGGAACGACCGTCCAGGGAGCAGTCGCACAATCAAACGAAAACGAACGAACGATCTAAGCGGAAAAAAGTTTTGCGAACAGATACGGATCGCGCTCGACTGTCTTTCGAGATGTTTATTCAAGCTATCGAGAACAGAGAGAATCGT
>SMSR01011905.1:16866-54256 GCA_019453355.1 Ceratina japonica | reverse complement strand
ACGGCGCGAAAGAATGCACCGTTAGAATCGACGACAGTGCGTCCGCGATCGAGATCGTCGTTTTGCTCGATGAATCAGAGAAACACGTCGGCGGGCGAAGAATCGGGGCAGACGCAACGGGGATTAAAAGGCAGCGCGTGCCGGGTGGTTTTTGTTTCTTCGCCGATCGAAGGAGCTTTTGCGCAAGCCGAATTCTTTCGTCGACGTCTCGAGTGTTCGGGCGAGGAGGAATTCGCGACTCCGGGGGAAACAATGAGGAATAATTCCTACGCGGCGGCGTGGCCGGGTGGCGCGAGTAAACGGGCCGTCGCTCGAGGAGAGAGAAAGAATTTTGAAAATATTCGTGGAAGCGGAGTTTTCAAGTTGTCACAATGGCGCAACCTGTTGCTCGCCGGGCTTAGAAACTAAAGGTTTGCGCTTAAACGTAACGGACATACTTCGTTTGCCCTCTCCCTCGATTTTCTCTTCCTTTTTTTTATTACACCGCCGGTATCCACGGTCGGATTTTTGCGAACGAGTGGGAGAGACGAGCACGCACCGCCGCCGCCGCCGCCGCTCTCCGGCCCATAATATTTTCGGAATAAAGAATCGGATTTCTTTCTGGCCGGCTAGGCTCGGCGTAAAAACGAATTACGCGGGCGCGGCGCGACGCCGGGACGATGAATATATTCAAGCATTTCCGCTTGTTTTCCCGTTCCCGGTGGCCCGTACGCGGCGCACGGAAAATTATAAACAATTTCTCGAAATTACGGGATCGGGTTTTGCGTATATCGGCGAATACTTACACGTTTTACAGGATATCGCGATTCCATTGTTGGAATTAAATGGCCGGGTAGTATCGCGGTTTTCCGGCGAATTTATGTGACGAAGCGTAACAGAATTAACTGTGGCGCGGGGCAAATTGGTTGTGTTAATTTTTCACGTGCATTTTCACGACCGTAGAGCACCGCGCGCCGGTTCGGTCCGGCCGGGCCGGGAACGGCCAGCCAACGGTATTGTTCCAGCGGGAAGTTTTCCGCGGGATGCAAATATTCGAAAGGGCACTTCAGGCGTACATTTTGTTTTCACGAAACATTAAAATGAAAAAGGTCCATTACGATTCGTTCGAATTTAATTATCGTTATTTCAAACGGGCCACCGGTCCGCGCGTGTTTATTTTACATAAAAATGTCCGGGCCACGGGATTTTATACCGCGACCCGTAAAATTCTGTCACATTTAATATCTTTATTCGTACGCGCGCGTATATATACGCGCGGCCGCCGCCGCGGCCGCCGCCGCTGCAAAATGGCACGCGCCTTCCAACGACGGACGACGACGAGTCGATAGCGGTCGTCTCTGTCTCTATCTATCGGTCTGCTTCATTTTCCCTCGCGCGATTCCCGTCCGCGTCGCAGAATAGTGGACATGCGACGTTATCGATCAACCTCGCACTGAATCATCGTTTTGCAGTAATTATTTTCACGACACGGTTTATCGCCTTTTACTTTGGTAATTGAACACCGCCGGGCTCGAGTCCCCCAGCTTTTTATTTTCCTCCGCGACGAAAATTACCCCGATAATCGCTTTCCTCGTCCCGTTTTTTGACACGCTATGCCTGTCGTTCTAAATCGAGGTCAAACCGAATTTTCTAGTTTAACCTACTAAATAAGGCAAATTTCTGCTTTCTAAAGCAAGACGCTCCGCGCGGCGCGCCGCGCACCGGTTAGATCGTAACTTCACCGTGAACTACCGGGGATCTCGAAATTAGTCCCGGGGACGACGTTCTGGGATTTCCAAACGACCAAACCGCGGGTAAGGTGTATCCATCTAACCATGTACGTGCAAACTGTAAACCCCGCGTCTATTTGCGCTTAGAATACGCCGCCCGATATTGATTTTTCCTCCTACAAACTAGCAGATTAAATAATCGTTTTCCGCCAATTTTTACCGGCGCCGGCCGCGATTTCGGCCCGGCTCGTTTTGTCGGACCGAATCACCGGACCCGAGTCCCCGGTTGATAGATTCCGGATTTCATTTGGCAAGGATTAGAGACGAGAAAAACAGGCGGGGATAGGCTCGATTCCCGGAGGTATTCAGGACGCAGATGGGTTCATTTCGCGNGAAACGGCGAGCGGCGATATTTTGTTTAATTCCGAGGAAGATCGGCGAAGGCCCGATGGAAACCTCTCTAGCCGGCGCTCAAGGACTTTGACACGCTATGCCTGTCGTTCTAAATCGAGGTCAAACCGAATTTTCTAGTTTAACCTACTAAATAAGGCAAATTTCTGCTTTCTAAAGCAAGACGCTCCGCGCGGCGCGCCGCGCACCGGTTAGATCGTAACTTCACCGTGAACTACCGGGGATCTCGAAATTAGTCCCGGGGACGACGTTCTGGGATTTCCAAACGACCAAACCGCGGGTAAGGTGTATCCATCTAACCATGTACGTGCAAACTGTAAACCCCGCGTCTATTTACGCTTAGAATACGCCGCCCGATATTGATTTTTCCTCCTACAAACTAGCAGATTAAATAATCGTTTTCCGCCAATTTTTACCGGCGCCGGCCGCGATTTCGGCCCGGCTCGTTTTGTCGGACCGAATCACCGGACCCGAGTCCCCGGTTGATAGATTCCGGATTTCATTTGGCAAGGATTAGAGACGAGAAAAACAGGCGGGGATAGGCTCGATTCCCGGAGGTATTCAGGACGCAGATGGGTTCATTTCGCGATTTAAAAAGCGCGTCCGCGCCGCGCCGCGCCGCGTCCGTGTAGCCCGGTGTGTCAACACGCGAAGAGAATTTCATATTGGTTATTATCATACGAATATGGCAGGCCTAGGATTACATGAATAATTGTCACGTACACACCCGGCCGCGCGATATGTAAATCCGCCATTATTTGATACAGTTGCGACAATCGTTTGCGCCGACCGCTGGATATACGCGCGGGGGCTCGCCTTTTGTACACTCTTCGACGTGACCCGTCTACGATTATTAATATATCGATCGGCCGATTCTTTCCGCGGCGGCGGCGGCGACGCTTGCGAAACCGTTTGCGAAATTCGTTGCTTTTTGTTTGCGGCCGCCGCCAGCAAGGAATACGTCGGGTATTGTTAAATAACCGGGGCCAGGGTCTGATATCGCTTCCTGTATTATCAATTCATGGCTGCAGCTTTTATCGATTCAAAGCGCGTTTTCCACCGTTTTAATAGATTTTCGGCGGACGAGTTTTGCGAACTTCGTCCCGGCGCGGTTTAGCATAAGAAAATATACGGGATTGCGTAAGTAATGCGAGCGCGAAAGGAAACATGCCCGTCGATTCTTGTAACGTCAATCGGTTTCGTCACTTTGAAGCGATTAGTGTGTATCGCTTGCGGTCGATTCAAAATCGGACGGTGGAAAGCGGAAGAGGAATTTCGACGATCACGGCCAACGCGACACGCGCGGTTTCGTTGATATTTCCAGGCATGTGTGTCTGTATTTGTTTTTGGCGCGTTAAATTCATAAATTTTTTCACGTCCGATCGGCGACGCACTCCGTGACGATCGGTCGAAAGTCGAATCGCGGCTCCTATGAAATCGACTATGAACAGAGTCCGAGGCCTGGGACCGAGTCGGCTCGCAAGGTCACAGTGGAAAATGGACGAAAGACAGCGGCGAACGAAACGAACGTTTTCTTTGTAACGTTCCACGAATCTTTCGATTCTTCGATATTCAATAATTCATATCGCGTATTATATAACGTTGAAAAAAGTGGCATTGAGGCTCGGCGTTAAAAGCGGAGAAAACGTATATAAACATTTATGTAACGCAATGGGAGCGGTAATAAACTAACGAAACGACAAAGAATATTTCACCCTGACACGTGATTCCAAAAATTTGACGCGATTACGTTACGCGATAGTAATATCCATTACGCGTTCGGTTATTACGTCGGCGATTACANTACGGACAAGTTACGCAATCCCTCAAATTGATGGATCTTCTTCCAGGCTCCCGATGCCGCTGCCTGCACGCGTGCACGCAGCAGTTGAAACCGTGAAGAAGTAGGGGCCANATTACACCGATACTTGTTACCGATTCCCGTAGCTCATAAACAACAATTTGTAGACAGTGGCAGGTTTAAAAAAAAAAAAAACAACTGGATGAGATAAGGAAAGCCACTGATTAAAGCGGTGCACAGGTACGTCGACGCGAACTTGAATTCTATTTATTCCTTCTATTAGCCGTGTTTGCTCGTAATTCTAAGCAAGTCTCCCCCGGCAAGCGTTAATTTTACTAAGTTATCGCGTCAATAAGTGTCTAACTTTTAAACGAGAACGGTCGACGCGAAACGGCGCCGTTTCCGGTCGAAAGGATTTATCGAGGAGCGAGCTCGCGGGTTTTATCGTCGAATTCGAGGTTAAGAATGAATCGGCCCGGACTGAATCACGTTCGAGCCGCGCGTGATTTTTCAACGAACCGGCGACGAGAAAATCACGGGCCCCGCGTTATCTATCGCGACGATTCCCGCGAACGGAAATTCGGCCGAAGGACGGAAAGGAGACCGTGTAACGGAAACCCTGCGCGCTGCGATATCAACTGTGACCGTCGTTTCACCAACATCCGTCCTCTAATTCTAATTGACTAGCCGACAATCGGAGAACATTTTTTATCGTCCGGGGAACAATTAGATTTTCGAGCTGAGCGATTTGCGCAGAATATTTCCACCAACTCGATAAGAGATACTACTTGAAATTAATCGTAGAAAAGAATTGGCACGAAACTGATTAAACTTTCGTGAACACGACTTTGGGAGGATCGACGTCGGTTCATAATTTCTATGAAGATTTCTAACGAACAGAGGAAATGATTTCGCATCGCGTTAGAGCGCACCCACGACTTTCGCGTTTCGGTTGCCCTTGGATGTTGAAAATGCAAGCGGTACCGGTCGTTACGTGTTCCGGAGCGACAGGTTCCCCTGCGAAACACGTGACGCGTTGCGTACGCTTTCGCAATCGGTCGCCGGTAGATACATACCGTCCCCTGTACCAAGTACGAGGCGATTATTTAGCTTGCGAATTAGGGAGATCGCGTCGTTCGCTAAACTCGATGACAGAGTGTCAAACAACGATTCCGAACCTCGGAACGAGACCGAAACGTTCCACGTTGCCACGAACGACGACGCACCGTATACGGGGTGAATAAAATTTGGTCGATTCGAATCGGAGTACGTACATAAGCTCGAGCGGAATTTCGCATGTAGCGCGCGTACGAAGTGGCATCGCGGTGGCAGGGTCGTAGCGCGGAAAATAGACGATTTCCGTTTCGCACGAGGCGTTTCGGAGTTCCTGCGGGACGCTTGGCAACCAGACGTCGAAACCGGAGGAGAACCCCAGGGGGAGGAAACGTAACGGACGCGACATAAGACCGGCTGAACGTAACGAGGTCACTCGTTACGCGAGAGGGAAGACTCGGCGAGGTAGACCGGCCACCGATAAGAGGCTATCGGTCTCGGAGACCGATATCGCCGGAATCTGCTCCGATCGAGTAGAATCATCCCTCGAGTCGAGATACGCGAACATTGTCACACGCGAAGAAACCGATGGGCTGACGAAACGTGGGAAAAAACTCCNGCCACCGATAAGAGGCTATCGGTCTCGGAGACCGATATCGCCGGAATCTGCTCCGATCGAGTAGAATCATCCCTCATCATTCGAGATACGCGAACATTGGTCACACGCGAAGAAACCGATGGGCTGACGAAACGTGGGAAGAAACTCCGAGCTCGGGAGGGAGAGGAGAAGGAGGAATCGGCGTGGCTGGTCGAAGAACGAGGCACGGTCTTTTCGGCCATTTTGGTGTCTAAGAAGCTCTCTAGTCCGTCTTGTGGCCTGTCGATCTCCCTCCCTTCGACCTCTCCTCCCCGCGACTCGACGACTTCGCCTCGCTCTCTCTCTCTCTCTCGCTCTCTCTCTCTCTCTTTCTCTCTTTCGCTCNCACTCTCTCTCTCTCTCTCGCTCTCTCTCTCTCTCTCTCTCTCTTTCTCTCTTTCGCTCTCTCACGCACCGAGAATCGCATACGATGACACGTGCACACGCTCTCGCTCGCGATGCAGGTACCTACACTCGCACACGCGCGCACACGCGAGGGCACTCCTCTTTCCGTCTCTATCTTTCCCCCTGATTCTTTTCCTCCTACCCTTCGGCCCCCTTTGCTCCTTCTTTCCTTCTCCCTCTACGACCGTCTGTCTCTCGCCCTCTCTCTCTCCCTCTCCCTTTCTCCGGCTCTTTCTTCCTCGCTCGCCGTAGGTGTTTCGTTCGGTCTTGCTCGCGAGCCTTCCCTCCCTCCCTCGCCGCTCGGCCCCCCCCTTCCTTTCTTCCCTCTCGGCGTGTCTGGCGCGCGCGACCGCGAACACGCACACACGCGCGAGCGCGCGTTCTCGCGCGCGCGAGGCCCGCGCTCTTTCTCGCACTCTCGGGGAAAACGCGTAGGACTCGCGTGTCCGCGAGGTTCTCCACGGGGAAACAAGGGCACGACGCGACGCGCGGTCAAGAATGATCATCGCCGGTACTCACTCTCGCGACGGAAAAGATTCACCGGGTCGCACACTCCCTTTCTTCGTCCGCGGAGCCTCAGAGTGGTTGGTAGCGGCTCGCCACTCTCGTGCCGAGCCGGTAGCCGCGCTCCAACGGCATCATCCTCGACATTCTTCGTGCTCCTTCCGTTGTTCACGTGTGCGTTCCGCCGGTGTTCACGGCTCCAGATCGGCCGCTGCTTAGCCGCGTTACGGTCTCACGGGCACCGAGGAAAACAGCGCGAAACAAACGAAACGACGGCAAACGCGACGCGGCGACCGCGAAAACGAAACGGCGGCCGCGAACCGACGAGACAAGGTCTCGCTCTCGCCCGTTAATAGACCGACGACACGGGTACGAAAAAGGAGATCGAGCGCGAACTAACGAAATGGAATCGACGGTTGCACACCGAACTCTCCTGCAGTTGCACCGTGACTCCCCTCCACCGTTTTCCTTCCACGCTAGGAGCCTGTTGCTCTCCACCGTTCGATCCTTCCGATCCTCTCGAGAGCGCCGCCCGTCTCTCTCGCTCCTTCCGTTTCTCTCCGTTCCTCTCGCGCCCTCTCCTCCCTGTTCCTCGTTTTCCCTTTACCCCTTTTCGTTTTCCGTTTCCTTCGCGACGTGTTCGATTCGGGAGGATTCGAGTGACGGGAAATTGGAGCCCACCGCGCGATTCCCACCGACGGACCCACGTTTTCCAACGGACGACGTTACGCGCGATCACTGCCACCGAACTCGACGACGCCGGCTCCTTTCCTCTCTCGGTTCTCCTTTGTTTTCCCTTCTCTCTGGGTCAGTCCCCGTGTCCTTGCGCTCCGTCCGTCGTCGATCCTTCGATCGTCGGATCGATCTTGTTCGACGGCGACGGCGGCGGCGGCGACGGCGGCGGTGCGGTTCCTCTCTCGCGGAACGGAACCGAATCGACTGTCAGCGGCGCGATCAAATCGGAGCGTATAACGAGTTGGCCGACGTTCACGCGCGGAGGGCGTGAGTTACAAAGCGCGAACTCGCGTGCACGACGATGATGATCATCAACAACAGCAGCAGCAACAGCAGCAGCAGCCACGACGACGTAACACGGATTCTTCGTTTCGCACAATCTTTTTCGAGTCGAATCGCGACGCGAGCGTTTCCCCCGTCGCTTCCCACACTGTCTCAAAGCAACGCTCTACCCCCGCGGTTATTACTTTTCATTCGCGCACAAAAGAAATCACCATTTTTCCTCGCTCGGTTCCTCGCTCTTCTTCCGCGTTTGTTTTACTTTGTTTTCTTTCGATTCTCGGCTTATTTTCCCGTCACTGCCCCCCGTCGCGGGTTTCTCTTTCTATCTTTCTCTCTCTCTCACTCTCGCTCGTTTCCACGGGCTGACGACAGGCGAGAGGGAGACGAAGCGACACACGCACACGCACCACTTGGCCAGGCCTCGACGTTTGATCCGGCTCCGGATATGCGACGTTCGACGAGTTGCATTGGGTCGCGCTGCGCTCCCGTAACTGCATCCACGTCGGGACGGTGCGGCTTGCGCGCTAGGAGCGCCGCCATCCAACCAACCCCACCATCTTCGTCCCACCACCACCAGCACCACCCGCCGCCCGACGACACACCACCACTGTTCCTCTCCTCGCCCGCCGACGCTACTACTACTACCACCGACTACCGGCACCAGTACACTTTACACTTAGCGTTTAAGTACGTACCAACACGCGTCGCACACCTTTCTCTACTCGCAAACACCACCACCACCATCACCACCACCACCACTACCACCGCGCCGATCATTCTCGTTCTCATTGTCGTCGTTCCTCCTAGTCTACGTGCACGTACGACGCGACTAATACACCTCCGCTTTCTCTACTTACTCGCCCAACACCGCGCCGCGGATCATTCTCGTTCTCGCTGTCGTCGTTCCTAGTAGTAGCAGTCATCGTCGTCGTCGTCGTCGTCGTCGTCTACGCGTATACACCGGCCTGGACGTAACCGACGCGCGACGCCGTCTTTCTCTACTCGCGAAATACCAATACCACCGCGAATATCGCCCTCCTACCCGCGGCAGTCATCGTCGTCCTCTTTGTCTACGCGCAACCGACACACCGACCCGGCCGCACCACTACCGATTCAACGATCATTCTCGTCCCCGTAGTCGCGTTCCGTCTGACCAACCAACACACTCGCGTCTTTTTCTACTTCGCGAACCAAACGCACACCGGCGCTCGCTCTGGGCCTCATCGGTGGTAGTGATCATCATCGTCCTTTTCGTACGCGTTTCGTTCCCCTCCCCGCTCGAAAAAAACCAACACCACCGTCTCTCGCAACAGTCATCGTCTACCGTCTGACCGACCAACACACCGACGGACTTTCTCTCTACTCGAAAACGCACCACCACCGACGCGGCCGCCGTCGACCCACTCGTCGTCGCGTCGTGTCGACGCTTTACCACGACCACGACCACTACCATCACCATTGGCTCCGTCACTGGCACCGTGTCGAGCCACGACACGCGCACCGTTCCTCTTTCTAACGAGCAAGAGCCCCGCGTTCTCCGCCGTCATCGACGTCGGCCGTCGTCATCGCCGGTCGTCATCCCGCGTACCAGCCAGGCCGTACGCGATATTTCAAAGATCTGGGTCGTTTTTCGATCGTTTATTCCGCGGCCATCACCGATACCCGCGATTTTGACGATCGCAAAACTAGCTTATCGGATCTGGTTTTATCGTACGAATTGATAAACGACGCGGACATAGTCTTCGCCACGATAAAACCGACGTTTGTTCAAACGGAGTTTTCAGAAACGAAAAACCCGCTATCTCGCATATTTTTTTTCATTTCCAGCAGAGGAATTATCGAGATTCGATCGAGCAAAGATTGACTCAGATTAGAGGACGGGAAAGAGTCTTTCGTCTGGCAAAAATTGAAGCTGGACGGTTGATTTAAGGGCAACGTGTTGCGTTAGCCGAAGACGTCGACTACTATCTTTAGAGCGGACGCGGTCGCTCGTTTCGTCGGGGCACGATTCGCTCCCCGGAAACCTGTTCCAGTCCCGGCGTTGCTTTGTCTTACGTTCATAGATCGACTTAATGCATTCTTACATGCGAGTTTTATCGATCTCCCAGGCCGCGCTCCTTTCCGACTTTTCTTCGCGGAACGCGATCCTTCTAGAATCCAATTTAAGAATGCCTCGGTCGTTCCCGGAACGCAACCCGCCTGATTTAACCGCCTCCGTTTCCCGAAACCCCGGCCGCCGCTCGTGGAAGGAAAAAAATTCACTCCCACGCCCCAGCGCCGCGCGCGAGTCGCTGGAAAAATGGCCGGGAATCAGAGCCGAAGGTATTTGCGTTTCATATCTGGCCGAGTTCTGAAAGCGAATTGATCGCGCCGGCAATTAAGGCAATGTCCAGCTTTTCTAGGAACTTGGCGACGTTTTACGAGCAGATAAATTTCGTTTGTATCTGCGCGTCGGCCGGAGTGCACGGAACGGCGACGACGACGACGACGTCGTTTGGTAACCCGCCTGAACCCCGTCCCGTCCCGCGCCGCGTCCCGTTCCACCGTGGCCATGACACTTTTAATAGGAGACAATTTGATGCAGTTGCTGCTGCGATTTGAAATTTAAAAGCTAATCGCCATGGCGCGGAGCCACCGCGGCCCGAATCGTGTCCGACGCGCTCGCCGAAGATCGATGGACAATAAATGGGTCGCAAACGACGCGACGCCGGGAAATCCCGACCTTGCCACGTTCGCATAAGCGCAAACAGTACTCTAAAAGATATTGGAAACGACCTAGCGTCGGTTTAGAGCAGCTGCCGCTTCGTTCTATTGCGATCGCACGGAGAAAGTGTAAAGACGAAAGGTTTGAAATTCGCATCGCGATTCTGTAAAGAGATAAGCTTGCCCGTATAACTGAAAACCGTCCCGTATTAGGGCAGCAACGGGCTTTGTAATTCGCGTTGGACTCGCGGGAACGTCTATTAATTTATTAACTGCAAATACGCGCACCGTTTCCCGCGCTGCAGAGTCACGGTATCGTAAAATCTTGTTAAATTGACCGTGAAGTTCCCAGTAATGGGTGCACCTACGGTAAACGCGATTATAACTTTTATCTAGCCGCGCTTTTAATCCTTCCCGTTTCTTCCTTCTTTTCCATCATCGTACCACGCGTAATTGGCAGAGGCTCGCGCGCGTACGCACCCTTCCCCTTCCGTTTGCATATCGTACGCGCGCGAACCAGACGCGCTCCGCGCACTTACATCCAATTCCTTGGAAACGCGCTCGAGTCGAATATAAGCGATTGCTCGCGGTATCCGCGGATTATTCTCTCCCATAAGTTCATGAATGAACGTTTTACGACGACCAGCGAAACGGAGCGACGCACGAAACGGAAGCGGATTCCGGGTTCCGTGGAACCGATTCCCGAATGCAAACGCGAATCGTCGGTCGCATCGGGAACGTTATCGGGGGTCGGAACCGCGTCCTATCTATGTATCTATTTATTGGCCTATCTTATCTTTTTCGTGCACCGTTTTCAAACTTTGCGCAAGACCGCGATATAGTAGAGCGCGGCTGGGCGCGAGGGGAGCGGAGGTCGAGTAGAAGGGGATGGACCTTGAGGTTAACAGTTTAGAAATTCGTTAGATAATCCGTGGGGCACGGCGTGGCTCCGGTTACAAGATGGCAGTCGAAAGTGTCTGATTAGATACGGACGCGGTGCGCGTCGACGCCTCGCCGCCGACAGATGACGATGGCCAACTACGGACAAGTTACGCAATCCCCGCGAAATTGATGGATCTTCTTCCCGGCTCCCGATGCCGCCGCCTGCACGCGTGCACGCAGCAGTTGAAACCGTGAAGAAGTAGGGGCCACGCCATTTGACCGTGCCGACGTATAGTCATTAAAGCCGTTCGATGACGGCAGATTTCGCGGGACGATCGCCTCTCGAAAGCCGATTCCGTCCCCGCGGCGTGAAACGTTCAATCTATTAGCGATCGTCCGCAATCTACGTTTCCGTTGGAAAAACGCGTTATTGTTATCGCCGGAAAGTTTTGCCATCGATATCGTCGAAACAAAAGAGTTGGACAAAAGAACCACTCGACGACGTATTACGCAGCTCGACGGCGAGCAACGTTATTGTCGTATAGGGTTAAAAATTCATTGCCGGACGGTTAATGCCGCGAGACCGATTCCATGTATACTTGACATTAAATTCTCACCGCCGGCCTTCTAAGCAGCTCGCTCGATGCAGGCATCCAGCCTTTCTCTTTCCGAGCCAATGCCTGTGCCACGTACCGAAAAATCTACGCCTACCCATAGACGAAACGCTACTCTTCTCGAGAGATACTCCCCTCCCGTTCTTCGGCCAAAGGACGCGTCGGACCGGAAGCTGGGGCTGAAAAAAATGAAAATTGCCGCGACGATTTCGAAGCGGAACCGTTGATCGGCGGGAGAGCCGACGGGCGATGGTCGGTCTAGTTCAAAGAGCAAAGGAGTAATTCACGAGTTCCCGGGCGAGAGAGATATAACGGGGTCTGTGTGTCGTGTTTGTGCGTGAGTTCCTCATCGCTCTGCTCGCGGCAGCGAGCGGCGAGCCTGTCGGATACAGCGGGGCCGCGAGCGTGTATGCGTGTTCATTGCTCGTACGTCGATGCCACGTGACGTCTAAATTCAGTCGGCCATTTTGGAGCATGATTCATTTGTTTAGAACGGGTCGGATAGGAGTAGGAGGCGGAGCAACGCACACCAAATCTTCGTCCACGTTCGGTGGATTCGAACTTCCGACGATCCCGCGGTGTCCCTCGCTTCCCGTCCCGGGACGCGATGCCGATCGCCGCCGCTGGGAAATCGTATCCGACGAAGCCCCGATTGAATTGTAAATCGCGTCACCTGCCGATAATTTAACGCTCGTTTCCAATGTTTACTCGCCAATTTAATTCCCCGGCTGCATTTAGAGCGTTTTCTTCTAAACGAATGAAATATATGTAATCGCGTATCAGAATTTGTCGTTCTTATTCATGAGAGAGAGAGACGCGCTCCTCGGTTACCGGCGAAACCTTTCAAGGCGACGTTTGTAGATGGCCGCGCAAAAGAAAAACAGGATGGTATATGTACAAGGCCCGCACCGAAATCGCGTATCTTTCTTTCTCTCCGATTGACCCTCGAGCGTGATCACCGGGGAGACTCGTCTCGGTCCCGGGATCAAGGAGCGCGACAAGGTTGCCAGCCGCGCGTACTTACTTTACTTACGTTGTCCCCTCGAAAAGGTGCATGAATTATTTATCGGCCGCGAATAAAACCAGAAGGAGAGGAAGGCGAACGCACCGGGACGGTGACGATCTTATCGTTATCGAGACGAATGCCAAATCCCTCTCTGCCGTTCGTCGATTTATTCCATCGCGCGTCTCTCCTCCCTTTCAAATCAATCGACGACGCGATTTTCCGTCGACGTATAGCAAGTCTGACGAGATTATCGTATTAAAGAAAGTAAGAGCGAAAGCGAAGTNCGTCTCGGTCCCGGGATCAAGGAGCGCGACAAGGTTGCCAGCCGCGCGTACTTACTTTACTTACGTTGTCCCCTCGAAAAGGTGCATGAATTATTTATCGGCCGACGAATAAAACCAGAAGGAGAGGAAGGCGAACGCACCGGGACGGTGACGATCTTATCGTTATCGAGACGAATGCCAAATCCCTCTCTGCCGTTCGTCTATTTATTCCATCGCGCGTCTCTCCTCCCTTTCAAATCAATCGACGACGCGATGTTCCGTCGACGTACAGGAAGTCTGACGAGATTATCGTATTAAAGAAAGTAAGAGCGAAAGCGAAGTTGAAGAGCGAACGCGTGTTCGGTGCAGCGGAGCGCGTTGCCAAAAGCCCGAAGCGGAGGAGCCGGCTCGCTCGTTTCACGGATGGACCCAAGGTCAGTGGCAGTGGGTCAGTCGGACCAATCGCCGAGCGGGAGGCGAAGGTCGTCGCCGAATTCGAGGCTCGCTCGAGAGGGGCGATAGCGAATCTCCGAGTAGCGATGGCCTCAACGTCGTCTCGAATTACGTGTTTCCAATATGAAGTTGCGACGCATTCTTATTAAAACTCTTACGCAGCACAGTTATTTGTAACTCAAACAGTTGATGAATCAGTGCTTTGAGGAAATCTTCGTCTCGCGGAAGCGAAATTCGATTGTAATCGATTTTAGATCAATTCATATACGAAATTAAAAATTCGGGAACGTTTCGATTTGGAAAGAGTATCGGGAAGAACCGCGATCGGTTGGATAGAAGCGTGACGTTGCATCGGCGCGGTCGATTCCGGTGTCGAGAGCCGGTGCAAGAAAGAGAACGGACAGCGAGCAGAGAGCCGGTATCCGAGCCGGCCTTGACCGTATCTGCACTCATCGCCGCGTATTCGCGCTCCAACGCTCGACGTCACGCGTCACGTTGTCGACGGCGGCGGCGGCGACGACGACTTTAAACCCGTCCAGGGGGAAACGACTGGGCCGGCGGTCGCCGAAACGCGAGGACGCCCGTAAATTGCGTTTCGTAAATTACAAATACCCGCGCGCGCGCGCGCGCGCCCGGGGTATTAATTCAATTAGAAACAGAGGCTTCGCACCGCGTTTAAACGTCGCCGCGATCCAATCGGAGCGCAAACCGTTTGTAGGATGTTGTCCTGCCCCATTAACTTTGCCTCGCCAGCTGAAATTTCCGCGCCAGCAATTACTTAAATTAATTTCGACCGATAATTGTATCGATTATACGCGTATTACGTGTAACGTTCGTTCGTTCGTTCGTTCGTTCGTTTTATTAGCCAGAGATATCCGGCACCGTTACACGTTTATCGGGAGGCTCGCGAAATCATCCTCCCTGTGTGCGTCGACGCATCGATATCTGGCGACGACGGTGCGCCGCGACCTAACAGTAAGCGCAAAGTACACTGACACACAGACGAACAAGAGTGTATAAACGAGACGCGCCGGTAACGAACCGATGTTTACCCGTAAGTAGTATCGTAGCCGCTGTGTAATTGCTATTACGTAAAGTACTCCCGCGCGGATAACCGGCGATCGCGAGCGAATCATCGCCTTTCTCCGGCCGGCCGGCCGCGGATAGCCGGACTCCCCGTTCTAGTGTTCTGTCAATGCGGCTCGTTACTTAGCGCGTTCAATGTCAAACCAGGGGACAAAGACCGTCGCCATGATTTATTAAAAAAACTCGGCTGCCAGATCGATATTCGCGGTCGCGTCGCGCGCGGCGCTCGGAATCGTTTCGAGGATCGTGAGACCGTGCAAGCCGGTCGGGGAAGCGGTGAATCCTAGCTGCGATTTGCAAGGAATGCGAGTGGTAAAGGTTCACCGTAATTCCTCGTTGCAAGGGCAAAGAAGATATCCGCGCCACTCGTAAAGGAACGTTCGGTTGGATAATTTATCGGACCGGCGGCGTAAAATTCTGCGTCGATGTACCGGGGCCGGCGTTCGCCCGATGAAAATTTCAATGAAAACAATTTGGCTCGCTCATTTCCCGTAGCATTATTTAGAGCTATCAACGGGCGGAGTTCTTTTTCCGGCTTTGCGGCGCGTTGAAAATTCGGATTTCCACGAGCCCGTGGTCGGAATACGAAAAGCTGCGGGAAAACCCGTGTTCCTCTCGCCTCGCGCCCATATTTTGGCGGTACCTAGTACCTACTTGTTGCGCGAGGAACAAGTCGCGTAGTACATATGTACGAACTCGGTATCTACATGCACGTACACCGACACCGGGCCGGGTCGACATCGGTTACTCTTGGCACAGGTACAAAACGGAGTCAACGACCGGGGCTCGAAATTATTTCGTCGATTCTTCGAAACGCAACGCGACGCACCGCGTGCGGCTCGTCGTCGCAGCGATGATCGGCGCCCGAATAGATATCGTTTTGCCCGGGACGCAGGCGGCGCGGCGCGGCGCGGCCACTGTGGCGTTTTAATTGACGTTTAATCGAGTAACACGTTCAATCGTCGGGTTTGTCTCGGTTAAAAGACTCGGTTAACCGCATTTCGTCGTTATTAACGGCTAATTTCCCGAAAATCATCGAGGAGCGCAGAGGCACACGGCCTTCGACGCGCTTAATTCAGCGGAAATCCAATGCAACGCGAACCCGATTTTAGCTTTGACCGGTTTGCACCGAGGCATTTTATTCCCCCTGCCGATTTTAGTTACGTCCGCGCTCTCGTGTAATCCTCTCTCGCTCTCCATTCCTCCCTCTGTTGTAATCGCACGCCTTTGCGCTAATCGACCTAACGATAATTTCGTTGAATGTTTTCGATAACCGCGGTAGTCGATGCGGTTTGAATCACGGCCGATGTTTAATCGATTTATCGGTAATCCGGCACGCGTGCATACACGCCGCGGAACGGAACGGAGCGGCGCGCGTTATAGAAACACTAGCGCGATGTAATTTCTGCGGGCCCGCGGCTGCATCGAATATTGTATCGAGCACGCCGTATATTAACCGAGCCGCGCGGTGCCGACCGGCAAACCTGTGTGTTTCATCGTTTTCCTACGAATTAAAACGATTTCGATCGACGTCGAAGCGAATTCGACCAAATCTTATCTTTCTTTTATCCCGGCGCTGGCAGACGAAATTTCGCCGACGCGCGCTGCAAACTGTTGCTCGCCGCGACATTGGACGATCGACGGTACATAGAACCGGCAGTACATAAGAGAGAAAGAGGTTCCATGTATATACGTACATAACCCGTCCGGGGGTGGGTTCGGCGCTAGTCAACGGACTACCCCCACTTTGTCCGACTTGGAAATTTTTGGGGGTAGGTAACTGACTGCGCTTTAAACCGGCTCCGGTGCCGTCGCGTCGCGTCAGCTGCCGACCTATATACGCGCACACTCTCTCTCTCTCTCTCGCTCTCTCGCTCTCGCTCTCTCTCCCTCGCTATCTCTGGCTCTCGTTTATGTATGCATCGCGTACATACGTACGTACATACCTACGTATGTACTAATACCTGGCGGGATGCATCCACTAGCGTAGCCGACGGCGTCGATATAAACGCGGTTTACTACTACTTGTTGCTCTAGTCCCAGAAACCGAAAGTGCACACACTCTCCCTCTCTCTTTCCCTCTGTCTGCCCGAATTATGGAGCAGCGACTCTCAACTTTTCGGCGCTCGTTATACCGAACCCGTGTTCGCGTGTCCCGCCGCGTTCCGCTCTACTTACGCCCGGCCGAATCTTTTAACCCCTCGGCGAAGCTCGCCGCGAGTCTCCTCGAGGAGAGAAAGCACGCCGCGCTTTTCGTTACGGGCGTTCAGACGAAAAGGATCGCATTACTGTAATACGCGGTCGAGTGTCTCGCGACAATGACGATTCGTGCAAACGACGCGCCGTGAAGGAGAGAGATCGCTCGTCTCTAAGAGCCGCGCGTCTTTCGGTTAACGCGATCTCTCGGGGCCCCGATGCGTCGTCGGATGCATCTGATATGCATGCAGACACCGAGACGCCTGCGAAGCGTCGCGCGTGCATTCGGGTTGCATCCACGATCCGCNGACTCGGTTAACCGCATTTCGTCGTTATTAACGGCTAATTTCCCGAAAATCATCGAGGAGCGCAGAGGCACACGGCCTTCGACGCGCTTAATTCAGCGGAAATCCAATGCAACGCGAACCCGATTTTAGCTTTGACCGGTTTGCACCGAGGCATTTTATTCCCCCTGCCGATTTTAGTTACGTCCGCGCTCTCGTGTAATCCTCTCTCGCTCTCCATTCCTCCCTCTGTTGTAATCGCACGCCTTTGCGCTAATCGACCTAACGATAATTTCGTTGAATGTTTTCGATAACCGCGGTAGTCGATGCGGTTTGAATCACGGCCGATGTTTAATCGATTTATCGGTAATCCGGCACGCGTGCATACACGCCGCGGAACGGAACGGAGCGGCGCGCGTTATAGAAACACTAGCGCGATGTAATTTCTGCGGGCCCGCGGCTGCATCGAATATTGTATCGAGCACGCCGTATATTAACCGAGCCGCGCGGTGCCGACCGGCAAACCTGTGTGTTTCATCGTTTTCCTACGAATTAAAACGATTTCGATCGACGTCGAAGCGAATTCGACCAAATCTTATCTTTCTTTTATCCCGGCGCTGGCAGACGAAATTTCGCCGACGCGCGCTGCAAACTGTTGCTCGCCGCGACATTGGACGATCGACGGTACATAGAACCGGCAGTACATAAGAGAGAAAGAGGTTCCATGTATATACGTACATAACCCGTCCGGGGGTGGGTTCGGCGCTAGTCAACGGACTACCCCCACTTTGTCCGACTTGGAAATTTTTGGGGGTAGGTAACTGACTGCGCTTTAAACCGGCTCCGGTGCCGTCGCGTCGCGTCAGCTGCCGACCTATATACGCGCACACTCTCTCTCTCTCTCTCGCTCTCTCGCTCTCGCTCTCTCTCCCTCGCTATCTCTGGCTCTCGTTTATGTATGCATCGCGTACATACGTACGTACATACCTACGTATGTACTAATACCTGGCGGGATGCATCCACTAGCGTAGCCGACGGCGTCGATATAAACGCGGTTTACTACTACTTGTTGCTCTAGTCCCAGAAACCGAAAGTGCACACACTCTCCCTCTCTCTTTCCCTCTGTCTGCCCGAATTATGGAGCAGCGACTCTCAACTTTTCGGCGCTCGTTATACCGAACCCGTGTTCGCGTGTCCCGCCGCGTTCCGCTCTACTTACGCCCGGCCGAATCTTCTAACCCCTCGGCGAAGCTCGCCGCGAGTCTCCTCCAGGAGAGAAAGCACGCCGCGCTTTTACGACGCGCGGACTGTTCAGATGAAAAGGATCGCATTACTGTCATACGCGGTCGAGTGTCTCGCGACAATGACGATTCGTGCAAACGACGCGCCGTGAAGGAGAGAGATCGCTCGTCTCTAAGAGCCGCGCGTCTTTCGGTTAACGCGATCTCGGGCCCCGATGCGTCGTCGGATGCATCTGATATGCATGCAGACACCGCGACGCCTGCGAAGCGTCGCGCGTGCATTCGGGTTGCATCCACGATCCGCGATAGTGTTTGCTCGCGGCGTAAACGCGCGTACGGAACACGGGTGCTCGTGTGCGGACGCTCCGTTTGCACGCACGTACACGCACACACCGTGCCGCGGCGGCAACGGACGAAACGACGCGCGACGACGCGGCGGCGGCGGCGACGGCGTTCGGCACGGTGCATGTGGTAGCGCGCGCATGGATGCGCACAAATGGCCCGACCGGCTGCATCGGTGCACGTCCCATGGCGCGCGTGTGAGTGGCCGTGCATGTGCATGCGCGAGTGCACGCGGAGCCGGCTGCGCCGGCTTGCATCGCTGCGAAACGCGATGTGGAACACGCTCGCTCTCGATGGGTCACTCTCACTCTCTCGGCCGAGAGGGAAATTTGGCAGCTGTTTTAAACCCGGCTAACTGGCGAAACTACCGACCCACCTCCCTTGCGCCCTGGTCCTTCTTCCTTTCATCCCCTCTTTCCGCGACCCTTTCGCTCTGCCCTCCGCCGTCCTTCTCTGCCTCGCGCTTCGCCCCAGGCCCCGGTTTCCCTCATTTTCTCCGCTTTTACTGCGCGAACCGATTTTCCGAATTCGCGGAACGTGAGCGAAATAATTATTCAACTTCGTTCGGTTCGGGCGGCGAGATCGTGCCGTTCAATGGTATATGCCGGCGGCGTACGAAAACTGCAGCCGCAAGAAGTTGCGCGGCTCGAGTACGGAGTCGTAACGAAAAACAGGCTGTGTTCGGCGGCGGATGTGTCGCGCACGATTATTCGTGGCAGGCGTGCACACGAGGGCGCTTGCATTCGCGAGGACGGTGGTGCACGCGCGTGTGTGCGTGCGTGAATCGCGCGATGCATACTCGGTGCACGCAGACAGGCCGCTGCTTCCTTCTTTCCTCTCTCCGGCCCGGTCACTCTCTCTCTCTCTCTCTCGGCTCGCCGCGATCCGACTCGTATACCGAACGTGTAGCTTTTTTACCACACTGACCTGGGTTAACTCGGCGTGCAGTGCCGAATAATAAAACCGGCGAAACCGCACTGACCCCCGCCTCCTCCTCCTCCTCGTCCACCTCCTGGCGGTGGTGCGCGCATGCAAAAACCGTGCACACCGGTGTGCGTTGGTCACGCAGACGCTCGCGCGAAATCCTCCGCTCTCTCCTCCGCCTCCTCCCCCGGGGACCAAATATAAACCCGCGTCGGTGAGAGCGCATCCCCGCGTGTGGGTAGAATGCACCGAGTGGCACACAAACGATCCGGTCCCGAGGGCAGGGCCACGGTCACCCGAAAATACGGGCCGCTCTCACTCTCGTTTCACCGTTCGCCTCGTTCTTCTCTTTCGTCCTCCCTCTTCCTCGTCCCCCGGCTCGTTTTATCCTTTTTGGATTTCACCCTTCTCCTCATCCTCTTATTCTCCCGTTTGCCTCGCTGCCTTTCAATGGCCCGCACTCTCTGCACTCGCATATTGTTCCCGCTCGTAGTACTGGCTGTCCCAAGCGACCAGGCCCCGGTCCTAGACTCGCGACTACCGATTCTGACGATTACCGCGTAAAATAATGGACAGTGTGAATTTGCCGCACTTCCATCGATATATTGCCAATTGTAACTCCAATATATTGGATAAGGCGATATGAAATATATTGGACTAATATGTCCCATAGTTACGATTTTTTACGCGGGTTTCCTTTCTTTAGTATTTCAAATTCTCTCCAAATTCGTACAAACAGAGGGTAGAATTGTCTAATACGTCAAATTTGTAAGACCTTAGCGAATGGATCGTTACGCGTGCGTGAGCGAGAGTGACTGCGTGAAGGCAGTTGCGTGGAAAGAGATGAAATTCGGGAAAAGAACGCAAGCTTTTGATATTCATTTTTAAGTCAGATAATAAATCCATAGGTTTATAGTTTTTTTTAATCTTTGCTTCGGGCATCTTTACAAATTCTATTTACTACCCCCTCGATTTCGAAGAATTCGCAGTCGCGACTAAATATCGCCGATAGGTTTGGACGCGTGGGAGAGAGTGGGACGAGACGCGAAGCGCGTATGGAAGGAACGTGGAAGAGTGTGTAGTGGTCCGCGGTGATTACGCGCTCGAGGCACTCGCGAAACAAAGCGGTCTCTGTCCTCCCGACACGGCGACCTATCCCAACGCGCGTGCACGCGCGTGCATATGTGTACACGCCAGACAGACGGGTGCAACCGGAATCAGCCTCGATGCTCTCGAACCGGCCGGCCCGGGACGTACGCATAAGTACGCACATTACGCGCGCGACTCTGCCTACACGAGCGGACGTCGTGTTCTGACAAAAATCTGAACCGCGTTTCATTCAATTTCGCTCGTTTCTCGAGTGCGCGAGCAGCGAAAGTCCGTGACTCACGATCAGCCGCGTCAGGTGAGTCAATACGCACCGATAACGAGCGAGTACACGCGACACCGACATCCCGATACGCTTAGCCGAATTTCAATTATATTTGCGATTCGAATGACGTACTTAAGATCGCTCGTACGTTTCGGTCGAATAGAAGAATTTCAGTTTTGAAATTCGCTCGGGAACGTTATCGAAACTCGGCGATGGAGACAATGCAGTTATATTTCTTAATCGCTCAATGCGCGGACAATGAGTGTCTTCAATTTGAAATGTCTCGTCCTCGTAACTCGTCTTTGACGTTCGACGGCGACAGAAAAGTTGCAAGGTACTCACCGATGTATGCACAGCTGCAGGCGAAAACAGGGTCGCGTAAAATTCCACTCTTTTCCACTGGTATCCGAAAATCGTCCGCGGGACGGGATCTCCGCGCGCGTCCGCCGAAGTATTCACTGGATCACGATGAAAATAATCCCTGTTGAAACGATACCCGTTTGAAAACGGTCGGGGACGATTCCTCCGCCGAGACCCGCTCCTGCGCGACTTGTTTTCGTTACCCCGATTCACAGAAATCGATTGTTTTCAATGCAAAGGTTGATTTATGCCGCTGATACGGTTTATCGGCTGCACTCGGAATGCGTTTTTCTCGCCTCGACAGTGTTACCGTCCGTGTTATTCGTTAACCCGGTTGTTCGCTTGGCCGACTCGAAAACAAGCCGCGGGAACGATCTCGTTCAACGCCCGAAGGCGAGATTCGGCGAAATTCCGCGAACTACGCGAGTATGCACGCAGTACTACACGTACTTTCGCTGGAGTTAGGTTACGTTTAAGTGTCATACTGAAACTGCACTCGGTTCGCCACTTGAAGTATCGTCCGATAAACGATAAGAACTAGTAAAAAGGGTTATCTGCTGGCATCCCGATAATTCTCACCGCGCTCGATATCGCGTTCTTCGCAGGAAAGATGCGTCCGTGGCACCCCGCGAGGATTATATAAGTTCCCCTTATCTCAGCCCCGGGAAGAAACGGGAGTAGACGATAGAGAAAGTATTTGCACGCTCGAGTTCCGAGAGGTCGAATAATTCGGGATCAGTGCGAGGGTGGTGGAGAAAAAAACGTTTCCTGCGAGTCAGCTCCGGGGGTCGTCAGCGTCTAGACGCGTCCCGCGATCTTAACGTTAACGTTACACAAACACTCGCACACAAACGCGCACACTAATACCGATGAACGGTCGAGTGGCCGCGCGGCTTTAGTCGGTGGTATCAACCGGTCTCTAAGTCCCAAACGAAATAGGGCTGTTTCCGGGGCGTAACGCTCGGCGCACGACGATGAAAACGTACGCGTCG
Source organism: Ceratina japonica (assembly GCA_019453355.1). NCBI lineage: Eukaryota > Metazoa > Arthropoda > Insecta > Hymenoptera > Apidae > Ceratina > Ceratina japonica. The sequence goes on along the minus strand of SMSR01011905.1, from coordinate 32,001 downwards.
AAACCGAGGTTCTGTTTTAAGTGCCGCGCCGGCTTTGCTCAAACTTGTCTCTCCGTTTCGCTGACTCGGACACGTTGTTCAGTACTGGCCGCCTGCACGTTCCGTGCATCCAGATAACACCCGTCGATTCACTAACCTACCTCACTCCTCCGCTCCGTACAGGGTGCTCCAAATTCGGCCGCTGCTCTGTCCCCCGCTCCGAGACGGGCGTTTACGCGCCGACCACCGAGCCACGAATTCGCATATATTACTAAATAAATACATTCGACGTGCATTTGCACGCGCGATAGGACGTGTTTTCGCGGAACCCGTTCGACGACTGCACGTTTCTTTGTCGAAAGCGAATAATGGTTAGGTTCGGACGACTCGGCCTCGCGGTTAGGCTCGCGAAGGTTAACGAAAAGCGAATTTTACGAGGTGACCTACTGCCGAGACGCGTTCCCAAAGGGAGGGGACGTTCGTTAATCGAATTAAACGGCGCGTTAATCATTGTTCTCGGGCGTTATCGCGCGCGGTGTCGTAACGCAGATTTCGCTAATCGTCAACGCGCCGCGGCAGACAGGCTGGCCCGACCCACAATCTTTTACCTGGCTTCGTTCTCCTTTCGTTCCGTTCCGTTCCCTCTTCGGATGCACGCGCCGACGTTGTTGCATTATCATACGACCAGCCGTGCAACGTAGATTTCGTTGTTTGTTCTCGGCCGTTTATCGATAACGCTATTATTTCGGCGAGGCCGATCGACGCGTGCAACGTGCGCTGCCGCGACTTTATTTGCCGCTGCATTCCGCGTGTCAATGACATGCTAAAAAACAGGTCGCCGCGGCCCCGCGTCGTTACATGTTTTTCATCAATTCGTAATTAATTTTTTTCATGATTTCATCAAGACTTCTCAGTATTATTATTAATAGTTAGATGATCCATAAATTACAAATATTGTATTTATAAAAAGAGATGGAAAACTGGGAATGAGTAAAAGCTGGATACTTTCATCAAATCATAATTAATTTTTTTCACGATTTCATCAAGACTTTTCCGTATCGTACAATTAGATAATCGATTTATTATAAATATTGTGTTTATAAAAAGAGATGGAAAACTAGGAATGAGCAAAAACAGGATACTTTCATCAAATCATAATTAATTATTTTTCATGATTTCGTCAAGACTTCTTGTTGTAATTAATAGTTAGATAATCGATACATTATAAATATTGTATTTATAAAAAGAGATGGAAAACTAGGAACGAGCAAAAAAGGAGGATAGAGCTGTATTAAAAATCGCATTGCAAATCCACATCTGGTTTAGTAATTGGCTACTCCGCAAATATCGATGAACGCGATAACGATTGCAGCGAGACGTAAACGGATTCCTCGCGTTTCCGTCTGGACGCTTTTCCCGAAATCGATCGAGCTTATCGGGCCGCCAAAATACGCCGGTTATCTGGTAGCAGGTAACCTACTCGCATGTCCGCGACGTTGATAAGATTGCATTATTTCGTCTCCGGGAGCGGACCCAGGCGCGTTCGAATTAATTACAACGCGAATAAAGACAGTGCCGTCGTCGCAGCTATAACGACCGATCCAGCGCGTCGTCGTCGTCGTAAGCCAGATTAATGGAATTCTATCGAGAACAGACGCGTGGGACGTCATTGGCCGCGTGTCCGAGAGACGACCTTATCGATACGCTATTTCGGCGGTGATAACGTCATTCGACGTGTGCACCGCACGTTCCTTGTCGTTCCGTCAGCCGCTGGTCAATTCCGTTCCGCTCGATGATAAATACGCCGTCCAGGCCGCTTCTTCGACCAGAATTCCTATCGACATCGATCCGGCTACGCGCACACGCCGATCCGACTCCGATCGAGTAAAAATATTACGTTTCTTCGTCTACGAACTTTCAAATCAGGCCGAACATTCTTCTTCTCGTCGTCCTTTTTTTTCTTGCTGCGATCGAAACGCGTAGGGGCTGTGACCCTCCTCGATCTCGGATCGATCGATCGANACGTTATGTTTCTTCGTCTACGAACTTTCAAATCAGGCCGAACATCCTTCTTCTCGTCGTCCTTTTTTTTTTTTTGCTGCGATTGAAACGCGTAGGGGCTGTGACCCTCCTCGATCTCGGATCGATCGATCGATCCTTATCCTCTCTCGACCGCGACCTACGCTCGCGTGACTCGCCTCGGAACGAATTGCGGTAGCACCGACGACGACGACTCGTACTTTTATTTGCGACGGATCTCGTTACATTCGGCGCGCATACGGCCGTGGAATCGCTTCGCGTCGCCTACGCTGTGCGAAAATTTCCGCGATGCCCGGCTATATTCGGCTTGTTCCCGGCCGATGGGTCCCAGGGACGATCAGCTGTTTCCGAACGCGCTAAGTGGGACTTCGGCCTCTTTTCCATTATTTCTTATTCTCGGTCGGGCGTTACAACGAGAAAACTGGTTTGCTCGCGAATAAACCTCCCACGCGTTCTTCCTCTCCGTTACTTCATCGGCCGGAGAACCGCTTTCGCGTTCACTTCGCTCGATCCCGAAACAATATCGCCGGTAATAACTGATGTAACGGGAAAATCTCGCCGAATCGGGCTCGCCGTCAGAACGTTCAGACGGATAAACGAGCGAACACGTTCCCTGTGAATAAGTACACTAACGAGTAAATATATACGTGTTTGATTTTGAACTTGAGAGATAATTTCGAATGTCGAAAAAAAGAAGTCGTTCTTCCACTTGCGAAATTCATGGAAGAAAATCCGGGCAATAGAACGCGTCACCGCCGATCGCAAAATCCAGATAACGTTTCCCTCTGTGTGTAGCCACGAGCTTCCTCTTTCGCGATATGCACATACTTCTACCTACGTGCGTATCTCGAATCGTTCGTTGCGACAGTGACATAATTCGAAAACGGCCTAACTCGTTCTATTTCCCAATCGAAATTCTTTTAAATAATTTTTTGAATGTCCTGGATTTCGTAGGTACTTTTTTAATGAGTCGAATAATAAAATCTCGTGCAGAACGAATGACGCGGAACGAGGTCTCGTCTCCGAACGAGGTGGCAGGCGGTAGGTTCTACCTGTTACCGTTTATCAGTTCGCGCGTACACTCGAACACCTCGCTCATTGTTTTGACGCCTCGAATCGATCGGAGAAAAATGCACACCGATATATTTATTAACACCCCGTATATCTGCGACGATCGTCTAGACGTCGCAGTTCTGTTTGTTCTCGAGAGGGTCCCCGATCGCGCCTTAAATTCAGCTTTATCTCGCCGTCGCTCTCTCGGCTCCGCTCCCCTCTCCCCTTCTCCCCCGGCCTCTTTCTCTTTCCGCCTTCTCCCCTTTCTCTCTCTCACTCTCACCCGGGTTCCCGTCGAATGTCGCGCATGAATCGACCGATAGCAGCTGGCCTCGCTCACACGTCTAAACGGGGTAAACGAACTCTTTGTACCGTTGAGTGGGGCACCGAATTGCGAGCCCAAAGTGCATCCGACGATAACGCGGCCCGATATTACGCTCGTTTCGCAGTTACGCACGGCCGCGGTTCCTTCCTTCGCACTGACCTAGCCCTTTGCCCGCGTCCGCGTTCGCGTGATACAATTTTTCTCCGACGCCGCCGTGGGAACCGGGAACTCGAATTACCGGTCGCCGCGATTAAACACAATGACGGCCACGCGACTAATTTATTACCGGCGAAAAGAACGCGAGGAGGTTCGCGATTGATTTCTTGCTGGTGTTCGATCGCGGCGGCTCGGAACGGGTCGGCCGAACGATCGAACGAACGCCGCGACCAGTTTTCGAGAGGAGAGACTGTATACTAGCGAGTAACTTTCGAAGAAATTTCGCTCGCGGATTTCCAGGTCGATCGGTACGCGATCGAATCGAGGTTCGACTCTCGAATAGAAGGAATCCAGATAGCCGGCATCCGAGACCGATAAGTAATGGGGCATCGAGTGACACCTTAACCTGGATGACCGGTATGCGCGCTGAAAACTCGCACTCGCCGGATTAGCCGATCGACGCGCGAATCGGCGGGATTCTAGCGCGCGGCGTTTCATCCGACGCGAGACGGTAGCGACCGGATGTCTGAGCAGCAGCCTCTTTTCAAAGGTGCCGATCGACCTCCCGATGCGTCGAGAAATCGACGCGGGCAAGAAAACCAACCGGACGGTCCGCGACCAGAATCTTAACAATACCCGTACGCGCGTACGCGGGAACTGCCGCAGCGCTGGACAGTAGAATATCCCGTTCCCGGTCAGACGCGACAGCGTCCTGATACACTCTACGCGCCGGGACTTCGGTTACGCGACGATCATTGCTATACGATTACTTACATTAAGGAGGGGTATGGTATAATGGGTCTAAAAAGAACTACTTTTTTGAAAAGTTTTGCTGAGGAGGCTATTAGAGTTATTTTATAATGGGTCGTATGGGAAGTTTTTTGATAATTTTTGCTAAAGAGACTATTAGAGCTACTTTATTAAAGTTTGTTGCAGATAATTATGTAACATTTGAAGAACATTCAGTAATTTTTTCGTCAAAAAATATTCATAAACAAGCCAGTGAGAGCGAATTGACGGAGACCATTTAAAAAAAATACGTTTTGCGGTGTTCACCATAAGTCATTAAAAAATCATCTGAGACACAAATAGTTGGAATAATTGATTAATTTAAAAGTAAATCTAGTTCGCTATGTTGCCCTTTTATTTATTTACCGCTTTCGGTCAGCCCAAGCGCGCAACTCATTATTTTTTTTTTTTTNGCAGCGCTGGACAGTAGAATATCCCGTTCCCGGTCAGACGCGACAGCGTCCTGATACACTCTACGCGCCGGGACTTCGATTACGCGACGATCATTGCTATACGATTACTTACATTAAGGAGGGGTATGGTATAATGGGTCTAAAAAGAACTACTTTTTTGAAAAGTTTTGCTGAGGATGCTATTAGAGTTATTTTATAATGGGTCGTATGGGAAGTTTTTTGATAATTTTGCTAAAGAGACTATTAGAGCTACTTTATTAAAGTTTGTTGCAGATAATTATGTAACATTTGAAGAACATTCAGTAATTTTTTCGTCAAAAAATATTCATAAACAAGCCAGTGAGAGCGAATTGACGGAGACCACTTTAAAAAAAATTCGTTTTGCGGTGTTCACCATAAGTCATTAGAAAATCATCTGAGACACAAATAGTTGGAATAAATGATTAATTTAAAAGTAAATCTAGTTCGAAATGTTGTTCTTTTATTTATTTTCCGCTCTCGATCGGTCGGAGCGCACAACTCATTATCTTAAGAGTTTTACTTCAAATGATCTTGAGGTTTTGGGAAAATATTTCTAAGTTTTACTTTTATATGAAAAATGTTCAGAAAAATGGATTTTTCAAAGTGGTGATTCCATATCCCCCCTTAATAATCGTTCGTCATCTCTGAAATTCAGTAGTGCTAGCTCAAAACTGTCTAAGAAAAAAAGCGNAATTTTCACAAAAATTGATTTTTTAAAGTGGTGATTTCATATCCCCCTTAATAATCGTTCGTCATTTCTGACGTTCACTAGTGCTAGCTCAAAACTGTCTAAAACAAAGATCGCCCGGGCTCTCTTTTTCTACTCGTTTTAGCCGTGTATTTGTTTCTCCGCTTCGGAGATTCGAAGGGAAACAGTTTTAGAGCGAACGTCCCGACGAAAATCTCGACTTTTACGGTTTCAACGATAATAACAGGGAACCGCGAACGAATCAGCGAAAAGTGCAACGGGGGAACAAAGAATACATTCTCGTGGCGGCGCGGTGTCGCGGATAGCCCCGGGAAGAAGATAGCCCCGTTATCGCGGTAAAGGGTCCGTCGAAAAATCCCCGAGCGGTAGGATCATATCCATTGCGAGGCGGTTTTCCGCGGCGCGACGGTTCGGCTGTGGATAGACGAGGAACAGCGGAGAGGAAGGTCCTTTGCCTTCTCGTGCGACGCGATGGCGACGACGACGGTCTCTCCGATTCCCGCAATAGCGAGATAACCGGAATACAGGTTTCTGCGGATAGAGTTGTGCCGTGACGACGACGACGACGACGACGACGACGCGAAATGGTAGGGGGTATACCGGTAGAGATGCTAATGTCGGCCTTGTGCCACATACCCGTGCTCCTGGTGCCCGTCCACACGCATTCACCTACACACCGGCGAACCGCGAGCGAGTATCGACGAGCGAGAGCGCTCCCTCCCTCTCGCGCGTACGCGAGCTTCCATGTACCTGCCGATCGAACGCGATCCGAACCCGAGCGGGGACCGGTACACGCACCGAAACGCATCGCCGCGCCGCCGGCTCGCCTCCTCTCTCTCTCTCTCTCTCTGTCTCCTTTCGGGCCCGTTGATCACAACCCTTATCTCTCCGTCTGAGAAAGATCTTATGGAAATTTCAGCGACAAAGCCATTTTCCATGGTACTGTTTGCTCAAGGTAAATAGAAGTTAACCCATTTGCATCGTTACGTGCGATTTATCTGGTCGCTATCACCGCGCATACATCATCGGTCTACTGGGAAAACGTGTGAAACGAATGACTCAATGCAGATACAAACATTCTCTATTTCTTATATCACGAAGGGTGAATTTTTATGAGCGATCGCCGCGAGAAACGATCGAGACCGCGAAATTTGAGGAAATCGTGTGCGATCTCTTTCTTCCAAAGATCTCGAGGCGGATGTGTCGGCGAGCATTTTTCCTCGGTTCGTCATCCGATCGAAAAACCTTGAATTACGTAAACGGCTGGATTCGAAGGGGAGGTGGGGCTAGATGGCTAGAGAAAAATCGTCGCGTTCGTCGTGGCCGTAATGCAGCACGTATATGTATATATGCGAGCACACAGNCGAAATTTGAGGAAATCGTGTGCGATCTCTTTCTTCCAAAGATCTCGAGGCGGATGTGTCGGCGAGCATTTTTCCTCGGTTCGTCATCCGATCGAAAAACCTTGAATTACGTAAACGGCTGGATTCGAAGGGGAGGTGGGGCTAGATGGCTAGAGAAAAATCGTCGCGTTCGTCGTGGCCGTAATGCAGCACGTATATACACATATGCGAGCACATACAGGCCTCGGCTCGGTTCGAACCGGCCGGTCGGCTTCGCCCGGGCTGGGTTAGCCGCCAAGCGTTATCGCGAGCGCCGATCGCAATTTCATCGCGGGCAAGAAAGAAGGTTAGGCCAGGCCTCCTCGGTGCGCGTACTTAGCCCGAGCCGCGACGCGTGTATCGCGCGAAAATCGCGTGAAAAACTAGCTGTCCTAGAAACGAACTGGCCAGTCAGTGGCACAAACCATTCCTGACGTGTAGCCCGCGCGCACGCCACGCAGCTCGCGCTCCTTGCTCGGATCAACGACCATTTTCCGCCGGTTTTTTTCTTTTCGAATTAAACCCCGCGCGAGTTTATAACTCGGCTAGAAGACACACGGCTCCGAGTTCCGCGCTACGATACGTAATTTGAAGTTGGCCGTCGAAGGCTACTCGTATCCGCCCATGGACAAGTAAATGAATATACATTATCGATAAATAGGTAGCTTTGTTTATCATAACTCGGCGTCGGACAGCGGAGGCTATTTATAACAACAAATATATGTGCATGGTAATAAACAAATTGGCGAATAATGTATTATTAGCGGAGAGACTATCGCGGAGAGCCTAGTTACGCCACCCCTGGCTTTTTTTCAATGGTATCGCGAAAGTGGTCGTCCATCGGCCGATGCAAAGCCGCGGAAAACGACCTTTGGAACGGCTGAGATTTTCCATCCGATCTTCTTGTACGTTCGTTCGTACGTACCTGCGTCCTACCTGTACCAATCTTCGCGGCAATCGCGTTACGAAATGCCCTTCACGGGCCGTCGTCGTCGTCCGCGTCCAATTTCTCGAGGCGCTTCGTGACACCGTGACTCCGCTCGACCCAGTCCCGACGATTCGTCGGACGATTTAAAACGAGGATGCNTCCTTGCTCGGATCAACGACCATTTTCCGCCGGTTTTTTCTTTTCGAATTAAACCCCGCACGAGTTTATAACTCGGCTTGAAGACACACGGCTCCGAGTTCCGCGCTACGATACGTAATTTGAAGTTGGCCGTCGAAGGCTACTCGTATCCGCCCATGGACAAGTAAATGAATATACATTATCGATAAATAGGTAGCTTTGTTTATCATAACTCGGCGTCGGACAGCGGAGGCTATTTATAACAACAAATATATGTGCATGGTAATAAACAAATTGGCGAATAATGTATTATTAGCGGAGAGACTATCGCGGAGAGCCTAGTTACGCCACCCCTGGCTTTTTTTCAATGGTATCGCGAAAGTGGTCGTCCATCGGCCGATGCAAAGCCGCGGAAAACGACCTTTGGAACGGCTGAGATTTTCCATCCGATCTTCTTGTACGTTCGTTCGTACGTACCTGCGTCCTACCTGTACCAATCTTCGCGGCAATCGCGTTACGAAATGCCCTTCACGGGCCGTCGTCGTCGTCCGCGTCCAATTTCTCGAGGCGCTTCGTGACACCGTGACTCCGCTCGACCCAGTCCCGACGATTCGTCGGACGATTTAAAACGAGGATGCGACCGATCTTTGAACCGAACCGGTCTTGCGCAAGCGTCGCGGACTGAAATGAAGAGCGCGAACGAGTCCGCGCGACGAAGAATTTTTCCTCAAACGGTCCGGCGAATTCGTTACGGACCCAACTCGATGTTAGACGTAAATCGTCCGGCTCGTTATTATCGCCGGCGGCTATGAATTTTCCCGAGACGCTGCTGTTAACGCGAATCGATTACGCGGCGGCGGCGACGACGACGACGACGTTTCCAATCGAACGCGTAGTCCTCCTTGCGTAACAGGTAATTTTAGGAACGCGCTCCTCCGCGGCGTACATTTTAACACCGCGGACACCGGCTTACGTAACTTGTTTTGCCGTGAAATTTTACCGCTCCCGCGACCGTTTAGAAGAAAAATCTAAGTACGCGCGAGGCTTCGGGTTACAGCGGGATCGTCGACTGCGTTCCGTTGCCGTCTACGCGCCGCCGCCGGTCATCCTTTAAGAAAATCCTCACCAGCGGACATCGCGGAAACGCTTGATAATTTCAGTTAAGGATTTTCTAGGCCGCGTTCGGAGAGGTTCGCGGAAGCAGCGTAATTCGAACAAAGCGGCGAGGCAGCCTTCGATCTCGGCGGAGATCGATGGCTTTCCATGAGAGCGAAATCCGAGGATGTTTCGCAGGTATATCGCGGCGCTGGATTTATAACAGTTAGCCGCGCGGGACGATTAATGCGTCGCCGTTTTCCGTTAACCAGCGCGGAGCTGCGTAACGCGCGCGTTGGAAACGGCCGTGGCGAATTCCTTGAGCGGAAATCGGTCGAGATAAATTCGTTATTGCGATCGAGTTTGCACTACTTCGAACTCGGCGGCGATCGAAGAATTTCGTCAGGTGAAAAAGGTGGACCGCGAGCGGATTTTCCCGATAAACNGCGATCGAGTTTGCACTACTTCGAACTCGGCGGCGATCGAAGAATTTCGTTAGGTGAAAAAGGTGGACCGCGAGCGGATTCCTCCCGATAAATCGGGAGGAATTCGATTTTGGGGAGGGGTATCGGAATCGAGGCGTTGGAGCGGTCGACAGATTTATTATGCGGATGCCTGTGGATCACGCGGCCACCGGTTCAGCGCGAGTAATAATCTTCGAGTGTTCTCTAATGCGAGTTGGAACCGGGCGGCCTCCAACAGCCTGAATTCGTCCCCCTTTCCCCGTGTGCTGCCCCCGGCGTGTATTCGCGTGTACGTGTCCCCGGTCCCTCTCGGCCCCCTTCCTTTCGACAGGAGACGACGGCCATCTTGCTTTAGACCGCGGCATGTGCACACTGCCGAATGCCGCCATGCTAACGCGACAAAGAAACTTCTAACTCGAGTCGTCGTGGTCGTGGGTCGCCGGTATACCGAGCCAGAGGGGCTTTCCGGCCGCCGCCGCCGTCGCATCGGCCGGCTCCGATTCTCGTTCCTCCGTTCCTCCTTTCTTTCCCCGCCGTTTCTTCCTTTCGTTCGTTCGTTCGTTCGTTCGTTCCTCCGCGGCACTCCGCCGCGTATACAAGCCGAGAAAGACGTCGACCACTTCAAGGACGACGATCGCGCCGATCGATCAAGCCGCTGGATCGCTGTGGTAAGACCGAACCGCATCTCCCCCTCCCGCGCCTTCTTCTTCTCCTCCTCGGGTCCTCCTCTCCTTCCTTCTCCTTCCGCTCTCTTCCACCTCGCCGTCTTACTCTCTTTCGATCTTGGCTCGGGATCGAGGGCCCTCCTCCCCGCCGCCCGCGGAATCTTTCGAACCCCGCTTGCTGCGTGTAACCGGGACCGCGAAGGCTTTTCTAATTTGCTCGTCAGAGCGCGAGAATCATCGATCTAAGTTAATTAGATTGCGTGCGAGTTCGATTCCGAGAGAGGACAGCCGGGCGGCGATAAAAAAAAAAAGAGGAGGGAAATATGCTTATTACAAGACGGTGTCCCTCTCCGGTGGACGCATGAAAGTTTTATGTAATTACAGAGTGCGCGATAAACCTGAAAGCATCGCTCGTCGCCGCTCGCTAAGCGTTAATTAATAATGGATCGTCGCCACGTTCGACGACAGTCCGAGAACAAGGGGCTCGCGTCCGAATGTTTCGAAATTCAGACAAATATATATATATATATGCGACCGGTCGGGAATCAGAGCGACCATGACTGTTAATCGTTCCGCGTTTTACTTCGTTTAACGCGGCTCCGAGGCGCGTTGTATCGCCTCACCTTGAGTTTCGGCGAATCATCTCGTTCGTTCAAAATGTGACCACATTTGCAGCTTTCGATTTTACGCGACGAATCGCGTTTATCCTGGCTAAAATCGACGAAGATTTATTGGATAAGCGGGAGGAGGTCGGTTTGACGCGGTCAGACGTCGAAATTCGAAGGAGGCTCGAGGTCGGCGCTAAATCGTCCGAATTGAAACGGATCGCGCGTGTGTACGCGACAGCGGGAACGGAACGAAACGAAACGGAACGGGACGAAACGGAACAGAAGCGTGGCTGGCCGGTTCGATATAACAAGGAAACGATCGACGAGCGCGATTGTCGTTGGTTCACGCGGCCGGCTAGGTAGTAGGTGTATCAGGAAAATAGCCGGCTGGCTACTTTGGGAGCAACGCAGCGGCGGTGGCGGCGTAGCCGTGGCACGGGAGAGGAGGCGCGGTAACAAAGGCGGCTGCCCGACACCGGGGATCGACGGAAACTCGACGCGTGTCCCCTTTATTTTTAATCTTTGCTTTAAATCACTGAGCCGCGCGCACCTCGCGACACGCGTCGATGCTGTATTCGCAAATATCGATTCTGAAAAGCGCCGAACAATGCCGCTTATTTTCTGTTTTCAATGCCCATTGTGTCCGACCCGTTGCCGGACAGCAACCGCGTTCTCTCTCTCTCTCTCTCTCTCTTTTTCTCTCTCTTGCTCGCTCTTCCGTTCTCCTGCCGCGTCTCTTTCTCCCCCGGTTCTCCGAACCCGCCCTCTCTTTCCCGGCGGTGTCCTCGCTCCGATCGGGAGTCACTTTGAATTTTTTATCCGCGACGATTCTCTTCAAACGCTAATCCCTTTTTCCAGAAACCGATCCTTGAACGCATCGATCCGATCGATCCCCGGTTACAGACGCCTCGTTCTGAAACGCGATCCCGGACCGCGTGCCACGATAAGATTAGCGGAGAATTGACTCGAAGAAAGCCGCGGACTATTAAAGGTTAACGAATCGCTGGACGCAGAAGGCCTGTAACGCCTTTATCGATTTTATGCGTCGCTCGCGAATCCGATACGCATTCGATTTGCGTGAATCGAGACCGGGCACGTTTAGCAACGCAAATATACGCGAAAACCTCGTTCGGGAAATTCGTGGCCGGGGCGTCGAAATCTGGTCGAATCGACGGCGCGGTGCGCGGCGCCGTCGAGTTGCAAATGAACGAGCGCTTACGTCGTATTACGAAACCGATGCAGTAACTAGGCGACGACGTTAAAAATGACGTTGTTTGTACAACAGTAAACCGCGGGGCTCCGTTCCTTTCATCGAAATTGTATTATAAAATGGAAACGGTGCACCGCGGCTTGTTTTCGACGAGATTAATTCTTGTTTTTCGACGATCGACTTTACGTCTTTGAAAACGACTGGTTTACAACCGGCGGAATGTCCAGTTCGTTTCGCCCGGCGGTTAATTGATTTCGTCGTCGGCGGCGGCGGCGGCGACGCGCGCGTGCGGTATCGAATTTTCGTCGCGGAAAAGTAAATGAAAAAAAATAAAGAAATCCGCGTTACGTGCGGAATATCGGGAGCACGCGTTTCGTTCAAGTGTCGTTGGCCGGCCTTTGCGGTGCGCGCGTGTACACGCTGTATCGCGTGCAATTTACATGTGAATGCGTGCCACCGCTTACGTTATCCGCCGCGTTTACAAATAACCGCGAACCGGCCCCGTTTCCACAAGTCGCGGACGAAACTTTTGTGTTTTCACGCGCCGCCGGATCACCGCTCGTTTCGGAATTTCGCGCGCCGCCGCCGCCGCCGCAGCCGCGACGGTGACGCAACTCCTTTCTGAATTATCGGTATAGATATTGAAATTCGTGACACCGAATAACGATACGTTCCACTTAAACGTCCAGCCGTGCCGGTCCGACGTTCCGCTGGACGATTTCCCTCTTCGATTATTTAGACCGGGCGGTTATTTTTTTTTTTTTTTTTTTTTTCGTCAATAACCATTCCGAACGAGCTGCTCCATTCTTTGCCGCGGACTCTACCGCGTTTTCCATACATTCTAATTTCGGCCGTACGAGAACGGAAACGAGGATATTGATAAAAACGGTAGATATACGCGGCGCGGCGGTTCGAGGTTGAAAGAGGCAGAGGTGTATCGTCCTATCGCGAGGTTGCAATTTGCCAATGCACGCGGAGAGGCGAAGTGAAAGTGCAGAGCGTGCAGCGCTCTCGGTGTCTTGGAAGCCGGGGAGCGCAGAACCTTCTGACCTTGTCCCAAATACTACGACTGACTGGCTCTGTTCGTATACCTGGACGACAACGAGCAGCTCGCAGCCGTGTGTAAGTACGTAGAACGCGCTGCTACTTACACCGAACGCTGTAACCGCTCCGTTCGGTTCGTGCAACCTCTCCTCCCGGCCCGGTACACTGCGCCGCGGTTCTGCGTGCCACGCAGGCCCTCTGCTCTTTGTCTCGGGTCGCTTGCTGCGCCTCGTCCACTTCCTGTCGCCAGAACTCGCTCTGCGAGCCACGCGATTTTCGACCGTCGCGTAAACGTGCGTTTTGGTTCAACCGAAAAACGTCGCGTCGCGAAACGCGTCGCTCGTTCGTGGCTTTCAGATCAGTCGAAACACTGCAAAGTATGCATTAGTATTAGTAGCGTTTCGACCGAGCTGAGAGCCACAGGACTACGTAACGCAACCAAAATGCACCATGCAGATTTCAATTTAAATTGTTTTTCGCAAATATCTAAGTTTCTATTCGTCGGACGATATGTATGCATAGGATCGAAATTATAGATCGATAAATTCTCTACAACAATCATTCTTGGTATTTTTTTCCTGCGATTAACGGTTTTCAAAATAACACGCGACAAAATTTTAAGTTTTCGAACCAAGCCGCGTACATCATTCTTCCGAAAACTTCAAGTTTTTACCGCGTGTTATTTTGAAAACCGTTGCCCACAAGAAAAAAATACCAAGAATGAGTGTTGTAGAGAATTTATTAATCTATGATTTCGTCCGACCAATAGGAACTTAGATATTTGCGAAAAACAATGAATCTTCAGAACTTTTCTCTCATCCCATGAAAGTTCACCAAAATTTAACACAGTCATTATTTAACCAATATCTACTCATGCGCTAAATTTTAGATCTTTCGTAATTTTAAAACTGTTACCGGTAGAACCTCCTTAACGAGCGAATCGCGACTTCAAAAATTTGTTCGCACCTTCGCGGCCGTCGCGGTACGATATTTTACGTCACCGTAAACGAACTGCGCGCGAAGAACGACTCGGTATCGACTAATAATAAACCTGGAGGAATAGCCGGTCGTAAATGCGACGAATAAAGTTGGTAGAAAAAAATCTGAGACGGTATGAAAATTCGAGCGTTCGGGTGAAAGGGCGGGGACCGAGCGGACCTCGATTCGTCGCGATGAAGAAGCGTCGAACGTGAGCCGCGCGGAGGAATAAACGAGGAAGCTCGGAGGCACGATGGCTGCGCGAGATCGATGGATTCAATTTTTTTTTTTACGACTCTCGGGCGCGAGGCGGTCATGAAATTTTAACGGGTTCCACGGAACGACGACGTCCTCCTCCTCGGATTCCTCCCCGAGGATTCGAATCGGGCGAGGATCACGTCCGTTTATTATAGATCCGTGTTGCGATGCATGCGATTCGCACGTAGGATACGGTTACGTCGTCGAACGAGCTCGACGATTCCTTTTCGTCAGGATTGCTTTATGTCCCAGAAATACGGCCGGGGGTGGAAAAGCTTTCTTCGCGACGATTTCCAACGGATATATCTATGCAACGCTCGAATATTCGAAGGAATTCGCTAAAGAGAAACGGTCCATTCTGCTCGACGATAATGCGAAATCACTCATTCGTTCTCTTTTATAGTAGTTACATTCTTATTCATCTCCATTCCGTATGCGCCACGACTTAATATTTCTGTCTCATGCATTGATTTAATGTCTATTGTCAATCGAAACCGTAAGATCGAGTGGGTCGGGCTCTCGAAAAAGTCCTGGAGGCGAATTCGGTCGGATGCGTTGCGGAACGTCCTTGCCACGATGCGTATCGTAAATATGCAAATCGTGCTCGCAGCTGGGTATCGAATGCGGGCGCAAAAGGCGCGCGATTCAGTTATAGTCAACCCTTCCTAGCGCCGACTATAGTCCGCGCCGTATCATATAAGAGCTTCGACAAACGTACGCGCGCTCTTACCTATAATTTCATATAAAAAATCTCCTATACCCGGCGGGTATAAATAATAAGATTCGTGGCGATCGAAAGGGTCAAGCTTTGCGAGCGGATCGCCGGGGCAACGGAACGCTCCCGTTTAAAATAGGTTCACCGCCGGACTCGGAGAAGAAT
>SMSR01011905.1:0-16529 GCA_019453355.1 Ceratina japonica | reverse complement strand
TAAATGCGACGAATAAAGTTGGTAGAAAAAAATCTGAGACGGTATGAAAATTCGAGCGTTCGGGTGAAAGGGCGGGGACCGAGCGGACCTCGATTCGTCGCGATGAAGAAGCGTCGAACGTGAGCCGCGCGGAGGAATAAACGAGGAAGCTCGGAGGCACGATGGCTGCGCGAGATCGATGGATTCAATTTTTTTTTTTACGACTCTCGGGCGCGAGGCGGTCATGAAATTTTAACGGGTTCCACGGAACGACGACGTCCTCCTCCTCGGATTCCTCCCCGAGGATTCGAATCGGGCGAGGATCACGTCCGTTTATTATAGATCCGTGTTGCGATGCATGCGATTCGCACGTAGGATACGGTTACGTCGTCGAACGAGCTCGACGATTCCTTTTCGTCAGGATTGCTTTATGTCCCAGAAATACGGCCGGGGGTGGAAAAGCTTTCTTCGCGACGATTTCCAACGGATATATCTATGCAACGCTCGAATATTCGAAGGAATTCGCTAAAGAGAAACGGTCCATTCTGCTCGACGATAATGCGAAATCACTGATTCGTTCTCTTTTATAGTAGTTACATTCTTATTCATCTCCATTCCGTATGCGCCACGACTTAATATTTCTGTCTCATACATGATTTAATGTCTATTATCAATCGAAACCGTAAGATCGAGCGGGTCGGGCTCTCGAAAAAGTCCTGGAGGCGAATTCGGTCGGATGCGGNGCCGGGGGTGGAAAAGCTTTCTTCGCGACGATTTCCAACGGATATATCTATGCAACGCTCGAATATTCGAAGGAATTCGCTAAAGAGAAACGGTCCATTCTGCTCGACGATAATGCGAAATCACTCATTCGTTCTCTTTTATAGTAGTTACATTCTTATTCATCTCCATTCCGTATGCGCCACGACTTAATATTTCTGTCTCATGCATTGATTTAATGTCTATTGTCAATCGAAACCGTAAGATCGAGTGGGTCGGGCTCTCGAAAAAGTCCTGGAGGCGAATTCGGTCGGATGCGTTGCGGAACGTCCTTGCCACGATGCGTATCGTAAATATGCAAATCGTGCTCGCAGCTGGGTATCGAATGCGGGCGCAAAAGGCGCGCGATTCAGTTATAGTCAACCCTTCCTAGCGCCGACTATAGTCCGCGCCGTATCATATAAGAGCTTCGACAAACGTACGCGCGCTCTTGCCTATAATTTCGTATAAAAAATCTCCTATACCCGGCGGGTATAAATAATAAGATTCGTGGCGATCGAAAGGGTCAAGCTTTGCGAGCGGATCGCCGGGGCAACGGAATGCTCCCGTTTAAAATAGGTTCACCGCCGGACTCGGAGAAGAATACAGTGAAGGCAATTAACCGCGACGAGGACGGCGACGACGGTGTGCCGATCTTTGTCTCCTCTCGCAATCTCGGCGCAATTAAATCGGATATTTCAGCCGGTGCCGTTTATCGCGATTCCACGAAAAACGTTCGACGACCGGTTGGCCGTAGTAAAAACCGGGCCCTAAGGTTTCCCCTCCTGTCGATCGTTTTTCACGGTGGATCCTCCCCAACCCCTCCGGGTTGGCTCTCTCTCTCTCTCTCTCTGTGTCTCGTTCCACCCCGGCGGACCTCCTCGAGCGGCTTCTTCTTCCTTTCTCTTATCCTTCCCTTCCGCCACCGCGTATATACTTATCGATCGTTCGAATCCTTGCGCCCGATATCGCCGCGACGTAATCGAAAACAAAACCGGTTTTCGTATATACATATATTATTATCCAGCGCGCCGTTGCAAATCACTCCGTGTGTCGAAACGATCCAGGATGCCCATTAGGCTAAAACGCCGCTACTCGCATGCGGATCCCCGGTTATTATCATCCCTCGTTGCGCCGCGCACGAGTAAAAGTCGTCTAAATTAATTTCTGCCCGATTAACCCCCTCGTTATACTCGCCCGCGATTTTTCACACGGCCGTCGATGATCGCAGCTCTCGAGATTTTTCGACACTCCCGTCCGTCCGTTCCGCGTTGGTAATTTCTCAATTTTTTGAAACGCGGCCGGCGGAAGGATGAGCGAGACTTTTTGCTCGTTAAGTGGGCATCTCGATTAAAAACGGGGAGCAGCGAAGGGGTGCGCGGTTGGGGCACGGGGGCAGGTAAACTAGCGTTACCGGCGCGCAATTGCGAATCGCCGTTTCCGTTCCTTTCGTCGAGGCTCCGTGGGCCGGGCCATTCCTAGAAGTCATTAAACCCCGCCGATTGAAGGAAAATTCGTTTCGTGCTCTTGTATCGAAAAAGCNGCTGCTGCTCGCCCTCGAAACCATCCGGTAAGACAAAGACCGAACGAAAGGAGAATGGGACATATCCGGATAAATTCAACTAACCGCCGAAGACGCGACGCTCTCGGCACGGAAGAAGAAAAAACAGGAGGCTGTTTCGCGGTACCAGCTCNTCGTGCTCTTGTATCGAAAAAGCGGGGCTTTGAAATTGCCCGAGCTTTGAAGCAGTCGTCGCCGTCGCCGTCGCCGTCTCCGTCTCGTATATAAAAGATAATCGTATTTCGCATTGACGCGCATACGTGCATACATTGTGAGTAGGCGCATAAGAAGCGGAGAGGAGACGCGATGACTTTTCACGTCGAGCAGGGATTGAGTCCCGCTTACGAGCTTCTGTGGAAAAGAATGGGCCGTCGAGTGCGCCTCCTCAAGTGGTCCCGATTTAATTGCGAAAAGACGAGCCGAAGGATGCTTCGCTTCCACGTGCTTCCGCGACACCACCGCGAATGGGGAACGGGCCCCGTTCTTCCCGTTTCCTTTTCACGTCCTTTCTAAGAAACTCTCACGCGACGCCGCGCGGCTACTTCCAAACGATTTTATCCGCGCGCGCGGATCGAAGAAAAAACGGTGGTAAAGGGTTGTTCGCCGGTCAATCGGAGGACCGAATTCTCGCCGGAGGGCATGGTCGATTTCCTGAAGCGGCCACGTACGCGAAAGAGAGCGAGAGAGAGAGAGAGAGAGAGNGAAAATTCGTTTCGTGCTCTTGTATCGAAAAAGCGGGGCTTTGAAATTGCCCGAGCTTTGAAGCAGTCGTCGCCGTCGCCGTCTCCGTCTCGTATATAAAAGATAATCGTATTTCGCATTGACGCGCATACGTGCATACATTGTGAGCAGGCGCATAAGAAGCGGAGAGGAGACGCGATGACTTTTCACGTCGAGCAGGGATTGAGTCCCGCTTACGGCTTCTGTGGGAAAGAATGGGCCGTCGAGTGCGCCTCCTCAAGTGGTCCCGATTTAATTGCGAAAAGACGAGCCGAAGGATGCTTCGCTTCCACGTGCTTCCGCGACACCACCGCGAATGGGGAACGGGCCCCGTTCTTCCCGTTTCCTTTTCACGTCCTTTCTAAGAAACTCTCACGCGACGCCGCGCGGCTACTTCCAAACGATTTTATCCGCGCGCGCGGATCGAGGAAAAAACGGTGGTAAAGGGTTGTTCGCCGGTCAATCGGAGGACCGAATTCTCGCCGGAGGGCATGGTCGATTTCCTGAAGCGGCCACGTACGCGAGAGAGAAAGAGAGAGATAGAGGATCGAGGCTGCGTTGCGTGCCGGCCGCGATGCCGATTTGCATGTCGCTCGAGGTATCTCTCCTCCGTTCGTAATGAATAATAGATTAACGGCCGCTTATTAGGCGGCCCGGCTCGCCGTGGCACGGAGGCCTTCGCGAGACCGTCAAATGTTCGTACGTTCTAAAATGGCCGCCCTGAAGGCCAGGCCAGGTTTTTACGACGACGGCTTTAGAAACCGACTAGGCAGCGAGCGAGCGCGCGCGCGCGCGCGCTTCCCGCGCTGCTCTTTGCCTGTCGCTCCGTTCCTTGTCCACTGCCAGAAACCAATCACGATCGTCTATCGGGAATCGACGTTGCTCCGGCGCCGACCAATCCAAGCCGGCTCGTCATCGTCGCTCGACTTTGACTTTCTTCAGTTTTTTCACTTTTTGCTCCTCTTCTTCCTGCCCGCCCGATTTTCACGCGCGCGAGGCCTGATCCGCGCGCTCGCGCGCGCACATACGAACGTCCGCCGCGGGGATGACAGCGGCGGGACTGACGAGTTTCGTGCATAGATTTACGTACGCGATCAGGGTCTTTTATTTTTTCGAGCTCCTCTCTATCGGCCAGGAAATTGCGCAACGGCGACGCCAGGTTTTTGCGGTGTCGTAAAACTGCGGACGGCCTGTCGTTCTCGAGATCGGCCGATCGAACCTACGCGCGCGTATCGCGGACGAGTTTCTTTTTCCTCGAATCGAAAGCGGTTCGTCGCATTTTCCAGCCCACTGCCCGACATGTCTTTTTTCCGACCCGGAATACGACGGAATTAAAACGAGACCGAGGGTCACGCCGCCGGATTTCCTCGCCTCGATTATATTACGTCAGCCAATATTCTTGCGTCTTCTCGAATATTTTTCTTGGCTCTNCGTATCGCGGACGAGTTTCTTTTTCCTCGAATCGAAAGCGGTTCGTCGCATTTTCCAGCCCACTGCCCGACATGTCTTTTTTTCCGACCCGGAATACGGCGGAATTAAAACGAGACCGAGGGTCAAGCCGCCGGATTTCCTCGCCTCGATTCTATTACGTCAGCCAATATTTTTGCGTCTTCTCGAATATTTTTCTTGGCTCCGACCGAAAATCCGAGTGCAGGTCAATCGGCGAGCGCGCATCCGTCGAGACGAGAAAGCTACACGTGCGAAGCGATGGCATCGTTCGCTGAGCGAACAACAACAATCGCACCAGCTTTTTGTTCTGCGCTTCGACATCATCATCATCACCATCGTCGTCGTCGTCGTCGTCGTCGTCGGTTACAATTTCACAATAAGTAGCAGGAACAAAGGTCCGCCGTTACCGCGTCCCGCCGGAGCCAGACAATACCGGGCCGCGTGGATAATGAATCGTAATCGCGATCGACTGTTTCGCGTCGCGAATTAGGCGAAGCCTAGCTCGTTCGTTCCTCGCCGTGCTTAGAATACGATCGTCGCCGACGCGAGTGTGTACGCATATAACGAGCCGCGAATAATGCGACAGGCCGGATCGTTACACGGTCGGGACGAAACGAGAGGACTGGATGCGCGGATACCGGCGGCCTTTGCACCTGCCCCGACGTTCGATTTACCGGTTAAGCGCCGTACGAATTCCCTTCCGAAACTGTACCGGGTCGAACGAGATGCTTATCGATTCGGCAAACCAAATTTCATGGACGAACAATCGCTCGGGAACCGAATAGAAAACGAAGCAATAGCGAGATGAGATCGCGAGATGATTTATTACGAACGATGCGAAGCGACAGTGATGCTTGAAAATATAAATAGAAACGCTGAATGCGTTTATGCGTATCTCGCACGCAAATCGTTTGCACATGTACAAGTATAGGCCTGCAAGAAATCGTGAAAAAAAAAAAGAGACGGTCTATTTAGTCAATGAGATGCGTATCTGCTAATATTATCAGATTGTTTATGCGAGCACCGTTATCGAAGACGCTGATCGACTCTCGTCGCTGGCTCTGTTTGAGTTTCGCATCGGGGCTCGTGAAAACGTTTTCGGTCTTCGCCGAGGAATCCGGCGCGCTTCAAATCGAGCTCCTTACCAGCTGAAACGGCATAATTAGCCATTTAGCCGAAGTAGTACCGCGGGAAACGCGCGTCTACCGCTCGTCCTACGAGACAATGTCGGCGCTCGGCCGAATAATTATTTCCATACGCGTAGCAGCGCGCGCGCGCGCCGTCGATCTTAAATTGTAATTCGAATCCAACGGCGTGGAGATAATAACGGCGAACGATTCGTTTCGGATTCGCGTGCGCCGCGAACCTCGAGGGGGAGACCTCTGATCGCGACCCAAAATCAGCGCGTGGATCCCGCGCGCTCCCGCTCCCTCCCGCGTTCCGCTCGTACGCCGGCCGAAGGGAAAAAGAGAAAAATACGAAATTAATTTCCGCCCGTAGGAATTATTCATCGTATTACGGGAACGCGAGCGTTGAATTCTAACGAGTCCCGGTCGCTCGCTCGTTTCTACCGAGTCTACGCGCCTATACGCGTGCGTGCGCGCGCGCTGTATATCTTTTTATAAAATCTTATTTGTCTCGCGAAGGTATTTCTCTCTCCTCGGCTTGTTGCACGTCGTTTGTCTCTGGATTCAGCTCGACGAGCAACCAACTAGCGCGTTGTCCTTGTAGATTCTAATGCTAAATCCGTCTCTCCGAGCCTCTCTCTATCTTTCGTGCAACCGATTGGAATGCATTACCAATGGTTTTAAGAACCTTGAGAGCCACCGGCCACCGTTTGAAAGTAAGCTGCACAATTTCTTACCCCGCCACCTCGCCGTGTTCCCCACTCGGGATATAATTGCTCTTTGCGCGCGTATTACGGTCAAAGTTCGACCTCCCCGCCTCGCCTCTCGCCCCGATCGACCGACCGTTAGCTAAAAAAAATACTATACGCGTCCGTATTTTTTGGTCCGGACTTTTTCGCGGTCCCCGGGACCGATACCGTTTCGATTTCGCGAACAATGGTTTAGCGGCGAGCCGCGGACGTCCGTCGCTATCGAATGTCAAATCGGTGGCGTGATATCGCGCGGCGATTAGATATCTATCAGAGGGGCCGCGGCGAAAAAAAGCTCGCGAATACGGCTCGGTTTAGATTCNCTCTCTATCTTTCGTGCAACCGATTGGAATGCATTACCAATGGTTTTAAGAACCTTGAGAGCCACCGGCCACCGTTTGAAAGTAAGCTGCACAATTTCTTACCCCGCCACCTCGCCGTGTTCCCCACTCGGGATATAATTGCTCTTTGCGCGCGTATTACGGTCAAAGTTCGACCTCCCCGCCTCGCCTCTCGCCCCGATCGACCGACCGTTAGCTAAAAAAAATACTATACGCGTCCGTATTTTTTGGTCCGGACTTTTTCGCGGTCCCCGGGACCGATACCGTTTCGATTTCGCGAACAATGGTTTAGCGGCGAGCCGCGGACGTCCGTCGCTATCGAATGTCAAATCGGTGGCGTGATATCGCGCGGCGATTAGATATCTATCAGAGGGGCCGCGGCGAAAAAAAGCTCGCGAATACGGCTCGGTTTAGATTCAATATCTGTGCCCGGCCGTCCGCGAGCAAACACGATTCCTCGCGATTAGGTGGACTTCCGCGATGTCGAAGGTCGGTCGGCCGCGGTCGCCGCGCGCGCCGCTGCTTGGAAACGGATACAAGTAGGTTTCTAGGCAGCGAATCTTACCAAACCGATCTCGCGCGCTGCCAAGTAGGACTCTCTCTGCCTTTCGTTCGATACAAAAACCCATTCCAGCGAATTCGCGCGATTTCGTCGAATCGCCGCCGCCGCCGGTTGATGCAAAGACGCGGGGAGCGCGCGATGGAGCGGCGCGACCTTAAGCCGCGTTCACGGAGCCACTCCCGAGCGGCGTGGAGAGAAAAAAAAAAAAAAACAGTTTACGGGACAGATTTAATTCAGGGCTACGCCGATCCGTTATCCGATAGCTGTTCTTGAATCGGTTTTGTACGAGGCGTTAGCTGAACCTTAATCATTTTCCTATTTATTCGATCTCGTTGTCTCCAACTGTGCCGTGAAAAATTGATAATGGAACGATCGTTAAATTTAGTATCGGTACCCGAGCTTCCGATCAAAGAGATTTTTATCGATTCCAGCGACCGTTTTCGTGGGATGACGTTATCTTTTGCGGAATAATAGGTAATTTTTTACGATGACGAAAGTGCACGCGAATCGATCAACGTTTTTGCTGGAAAAATCGATTCGCGAGACAAGCACGCGTCATTCGGACGAGACGCTTCGCGACGAACGCATGGCCTTCGAGTAGATTGGCTTTGTGGATGACGTCAGGCCCTTCTAAACAGGAGGGGCCCGGGCGGCTGACTATGGCCGTGGATTTAGGCGACCAATCGGCGTCGACCGCGGCTCGAGTCCCCCTTTCTAAACCGCACGGGTCTCCGTTGGTCCTCCGAAAAAGACCGTCACGAAATTGGGACTCGCATGGCCGACCCAAAATGGCCATTCCACCGCTCGTCTTCGAATCGTGTCCCTACTAAATCGATCGCACGAATTCCGAGAATATTCCGGGGTTTCGAAATCGTCGTTTTCCGAAACTATTCGCCGCAGGATGACGCGACTCGGCGAGCGAAGGTGTTTTGCCGTGAAAATAGTAATCGATAGACTTCCGCGGCGATAAATATGCGTGTCTCGTAGGCAAGGTTCCCGTCGAATGACAAAAAGCGCCGGGGCGTCTTCGGCCTTCGTACGTTCCGCCTCCCGGACGCGAAATTCGCGGCGAATCGCGCTCGAATCGATCAATCGGCCGCGCATTCATTAGACCAATTATCGTTCCGCGCCGCGATCCTCGCGATCGCGCAAATATTTGCGCGCTCGCTCGCGCGCCGTCGTTAATATTTATCGTATGCAAACTAATACTTCTGCGAAGCCCGGCCTCGGCGTTGTATATCAACGTCGTTTTCGCAACGATTGGTCCAATTTCCGCGGCGCGACGCGATCTTCTCGGCGGCCGCTTCCGCTTCTTTGTGCCCAGGCCTCGGCAAAAGATTCGTGAGCCGCCTGCGAATCGAGCGAATCGCTGAACGCACCGCGGTTTCGCAAACGATTCCGACGGAGCCAAAAAGGAACAGGTTTACATACTCGCGGCCCGTGTGTAGGTACAATGCTCGAACGGGTTGCATATGCATGCACGTACACTCTCGATCATAAGTACGCGGGGACAATTAGAAGCGAGGAGACGGAACCGGCGAGCGAAAACCGTATATAAATACCTCGTGGATCCGCGCGACGATCGTTCGCCTTCAATTTCCAAACGGTGTTACGGCCGTTCCTCGGACGTTTTCAAACGAAATAGACATTTCGATACGGGATCTTGAAATACTTGCCGGCGCAAGTGTATATGCGACGACGAGGCTATAGCGGTCTCTTTCAGGCGCCTCGAACGCAGAGGTGAACGCCGAGAGAACCCATACATACAGTCCCAGTGTGTGGTAATCGTCGTTTGCTAGATGTTTACGTAATTTCACCTTTTTTCGCATGCATCTCCGTTGATCGGGCACCCGTTTCCCTCCCTCCCCGCTCGTCCCGGGTTCCCCTACCTCGACGGCTCAACCTCTTTACCGATGCACACGCGAGAAACGGCTTATAATGCCGCCATTAACGGACGTCGTCGTCGTCGTCGTCGTCGTCGTCGTGTTCTCACGACAGGGACGAACCTCGTCCCGATCCTCGTCCCTCGCCGGCAACCGTCCCTTTTTCTGAAAATGAATCAGAGACCTCGCGGCACCTTCTCCGATCGAATCTTTTCAATGATCGAGCGCCACTCGCCGGAGAACGCGAGTAGTCGCTCCGATTCATGATCAGACGGCGTTCCGCTCTCCTGCGGGCCGACTAGCGCGCTCTCCTAATCTCCTTCGGTTTCGGCGGCTCCCGTCGACCCGTATCACGCGAAATTGCTCTGACCCTTATTCGTCCCTGCTGCCCCAAGAGAAGATCTCTTTCATTATCCTCTCTTTTTACTACCGCCGCACGTTTTTGGCCCGTGACCGTCGTTCGGTGACGTAGGAAAGAAATTCGATCCGTGCATAAAACTCGCCGACGACGTTCCGCGATCGATAGGGTAAAAAAATGGGAGCACGACGTCGGAGGGTCCGAGTCAGGTGCGAAAAAAGCGTGTCACCTCTGCGAAGAGAAATGGTGTTCGGTCGGTAGAATATGGGCGTGTTCCCACGCGAGTGCGGCGTGGACAAAATTTTTCACGTGCCCGCGATCGCAGGATCGTCGCACTCTTCCCCACCTCCCGATCGATCGATCTATTCCTCTGTCGCCCCGAACCCCGACGCGATCCGGTCCGGTCCGGGTCGGTCGGTCCTCTCGTTTATTTCCATCGGCCGTCTTCTGTCTTCTCGTCACGACGAGGAACACAGCAGCTTCGTGCGTGTGTGCCTCCGCTTCTTGCCGGCGGCCGTCGACCGGCCCGGCCGTTCTCAATGATTCCAAACCCGTTTCCATCCGCGTACAATACACGCAACTCGATTTTACACGAGCAAATTGATAAAATCCGTGCTTATTACATTTTATCTTTCTCAAACTACACTTCGTATACTTGGAATAAGTTATGCCTGTTCGAAATTCTTGTGCTAAAGTAAGGAAGACGAAGAGAGTAGGGATGTGTTCGTATTGGAAGACGGTCATCCGGTCGTCAAGTCTCGATTCCGAGTAGAGAGATCTTTTCGTCTTCTTTTACGCCGCGTGGCTCGCTGATTAGAGGGATGATAGCCCGTGACGTCTCGCTTCCTGGACGGAAGGCTCGGCCCGGGGTTCCTCCGCGGATCGGCAGATTTATAATAATTACCTGAAAAGAACGAAACGCGTGCTCGAAGCTACAAATTACAGGGGAGTTATGTGAAGAGAGAGGACTGTCCGTCTAACCGACACACTGTGCTTTGAAAAGGCGATTTTTGTGGCCGAAAGTCGATTTTTCAATGTCTGTACTTAGTAAAAAATGTTTTTCCTATGTAAACTAAGATTCCTTCAAAACATCCAAATCCAAAATGTTATTAAATAAAGTGCAACAATAGGAGAAAGTTATTGACATTTTTTCTTATAAGAGATTTTTTAAAATTTTATTAAATTTGTGTAAAATGTATGTGTATAACTATGTGTGTGTATACATTGTGTATAATGTATAATAATAAATTTGTGTAAAATGTATGAAACAATAGTGAAATTTCCTTCCTTCGTGAGATAAAATGAAATTCATACTGTTGAAAAGTTTGTTACTCTCAAGCTCATTACTGCAAATATTTGTGTTATACGATAAATTCCACTCGAACACCATCGAAATAAAGATTTCCCAATTTAGATCGCGAAGTACTCCTCCACGAAACGCTGCACCGTACTGCAACTATCGTCGCAAATTTTTAATTTCTAATGTCAGACTCGTGATCAACGACCGTAAAAACCTTAGATTACCAATTTTCACTTTCTGACACTGTGATATTTTGACTTTCGAGCACAAAAACCTTCTTTGCAGACCAGCGTGCGACGGTAGGTCAGTACCTCCTGGTTATATTCCGACCCACCGCCGTCTCTATGATCCCCTTCGGTACGCGTACGCTTGACAAGTAATAAAATGTGAACCTAGTACTTGGTGAAATAAAAAGCTACGCCATGTGTTCATGAATTAATGCTCGTGTGCATGCGATAATAATTTCGCTTCGGCGAAGGGCGAGCCGAGCCGTGGCGGCGGCAGGTGCGCCGAGCCGTTTTTGCGGAAGGACAATTTTCAACGAACATCGAAAGTCGGCCGGCCGGCGATAAATTGATTTTTTTAAATACGGAGATAAATACGGCAATTGATGTTAATTAACATAATGTGCGGCGGCCTAAACGCCACCGATGAAACGAAACAGCGCCGCGCCGGTTAATTAGCTAAAAAATCGGCCGAGTTAATTAAATATTCGCGCGCGCGGCGCGGCAGGGATAATCCCCGCTGCTGCTCGCCAAGTAGAATAATCTGTTGGACCACGGTCGCGTCGACGCGTTTTCGTGCGCGTAGGTGCGGCACCCACAGCGAGGCTTTATCTAATTACCCGCGAGCAGCTAGCTGCGCCTCGCCTCCTCTGCTCCTTCCTTTTTTTCATTTCCCGCGTACTTGTTGTAACGTATCGTACCGAGGGGGCAGTTCGCCGGAGGACATAATAAATTCCTCCCTCTTCCCCGGGCTTTTCCCCCGGCGTCCCGCGCCGCCGCCCGTCTCTCTTCCGCCTCGTCGTCATCGGCCACTCTTATTCCTCTGTCTCCGTCTCGGTCGCTCCGTTCCCTACATCCAGACTTCGCGTCGTTCGAGACACCGTAAACGGAGGCAACCGGAGAAGGAAAAAACGAAATATGAAAAAGCAGATAGAAAGGGAGGGCGGGGGAGAGAGAGAGAGAGAGAGAGGTCGCGTAATTGAAACGTCCTGTACACGCCTATAAGGCAGAAGGAACGCTGTTGCAGTTCATCAGTCATTCCGGGAGTACGCGGCAGTCATCGCGGATGCATTTGCAACCCCACAGAGCGCGAAATGACGTGGGCGGTATGGGAGGGTCGGAACGGAGCGCCGGGGGTGGATGCGGGCTCGCCCCGGTTCGCGAAGGGAGGCCAGGAGAGCGGAAAGGGAGAGGATAAGGGAGAGAGGACGGTATTCGCGTACACGGTTCGCGTACGCGTACTCTCTACTGGGGTAGGTCGTGATTGCTCGACGATACAAAGGATGGACAGAACCCCCCTGGGCACCCTTCCCTATTACGCCCCCGTGAAACTCCTCCACGGACCGTCGGGCGGCGGCGGCGGCGATGCTGCCGCTGCTGCTGCTCGCCCTCGAAACCATCCGGTAAGACAAAGACCGAACGAAAGAAGAATGGGGCATATCCGGATAAATTCAACTAACCGCCGAAGACGCGACGATCTCGGCACGGGAGAAGAAAAAACAGGAGGCTGTCTCGCGGTACCAGCTTCTAGGAAGACAGGACCTACGGATTCGACGTGTTCTTAATTAACCCCTTGCCGTACTTTAACGAGTCTGACTCGTGATCATAATTTTATATTAAGGAGGTTCATCTGGTACGTAGCAAGTCAAATGCAAGTTATAGAAAAGGGGAGCTTGCTTGATTAGTGTACATGTTAATAACGGAGGTTATCTACTGTAAAGATGCAGATTTCGGTTGATGTGTTTATATATTTCTCGATTCATAGTCACCCAATCTACCTAAATTTGCAATTAAAATATTCGTTAAATGTTTCTCTTTAATATGACATAAGTTTCATTTAAAACTGTCTGTCAATACCTAATAAATTAGCGATAGAAGTCTGGGAAATTACTCTTTTCCGTATGACTACATGTAAAATTGTAAAAAAATATTTATATTAATATCTCATCATTAAGGTATCCAAATGACTTAAAAATTATTTTTAGGTATCCTGTTATACTATTACTGCTATACTGTTATAGACTATCCAATTTTTTTTTGGAGATCTATGTGTTAATTCCTTAACCGGATGAACCTCCTTAAGTATAAATATCATGACTCGTACTCGTGATCATAATTTTGTAGCAAACGTGGGTATCACGAATTAGACTCTTGGTTATAATCTCATGTCCACCGAGAATTTGCAAGGTTTGTTATGATTATAAAAAACGGAGGAAAACGATTTGAGAATGGACAAGGCCCGAAGTTTTCCGAGCTAAATGGCACGGGAAGGGGTTAACGAAAAATGTTTCAGACAACAATTGTAACTCTAATCGGTAGATTCTAAAAAAGACGTATGCAATTTTCTCCAATAAAATGATTAATGATATTTAACTCGATAAATACTGGAGTTAGAAAGAAATGCATACAATGTTTCTTTTAGAGGACGTCAGTGCCTACAACTTTTGTATAAAAATATTTTCGCTATCATCAATATTTAATGAATAAATAAGATTTCTTATTCTAAAAACTTTTACTTTCTTACCCCGGCGCTTATTCCGTAGATATCTAGTCGAAAACGTATGACAGCATCATCGATCGATATTTATAGTATTTCGTAAAAAGAATATGAATTATTCCATCATATATGTATACGTGTCTGTATTTTAAAGGAGGAAGGGCTATTCTTCTCGCGTTTGGTTTCTGCTTTGTCTCCGTGGCTTTGGCGATTTAATAACGCGGCTCTTGGCCGGTGGCCGTCGCGTTAATCCTGCGGCACGGCAAACGAAATTATCGGACAACGGAGGAGGAGCAGGAGGTGGAAGAAGAAGAAGGAGCCGGGTCTGTGTGTTTCGGGCGTGGGATAAAACGGAAATTCGTCGGCGCATCGTTTTTGAAGTTTCAATTAAAGGAGGATGCGTGGCTCGGCGACCACGGATTTCGTCCCGTCGGATTCCCCGGCGAAAATTGCACAGTCTGCGCGCGTTTCGTCCCGGATGGATCTCCAGAGAGAGCCCCGGCTCCAGTCCGTTAATTAAATTAATCCCGATACGGTATTTTTCTTGGCAAGCGTTAGCCCTCGAAGACGTAACAAATTTATGCGCGAATCGCAGCGTGCATTTCTTTTGTTCTGTTCGAAGCTTCGAAGGGATCAGTGTAACTAATGCTCGCCGGTGTCTAATTAACGCGTCACGGTAGACCCTGCGGTTCGGTCGCGTTAGATCGCAGATAGAAGGAATCGCATCAACCGGAGGGCGAACGGAACGCAAATACGAGTACCCATGCAGGAACGCGGAAAGAATAGAGGAAACCGGCTAATAAAAGCAGGCCGCAATGAGAAAATCTTGAACTGTCGGCGAACGAGACGTCGGACTGGCTTGCGGGCTGCGTTTACGCGCGCCTTACGTGCCTGGCAAACGCGCTTGATGGACGCTTTTGTGCGCGCCCTGCGATTTTTCTCACTTTTATTCCGCGATTCCCTTAACGGTCCCCTTCTTCCGTACCGGATTATATTGTAATCGATGTAATTTGTGGAAACCAGTGGAAAACGAGCGAGCGCCGGATGGCTCTCGAGGAATTACAACTCGTCCGCGAGCGGATTCCGCCTCGACCTTTCGGATAACGGCCGCAAACGCGTTCCCTTGGCACCTGGTGCCGCGCGATTGCGCCTCTCGTCGCTTGGCCAATCGGCGGCGGTATATTAGATATGTCGAAATCCCCTCGTTATATTCGCGGCTAAAAATAATATCTTTGCTCGCCGGGAGAACGTTAATCTCGCGGCGCCGATTCCATTTCGAATGCAGGTTCACACGATACCCAGTCGAACGTGCGAAACGAAATCATCGAAACCGGATTGTCGCACGTCGGAACGCGGAGTCGCTACCTCGGCCGCGTTACGTCGGCTTAGACGGAATATTCAATGAGACGTATATATACGCGATTTCTGAAAAGTCTTTCTTCGAAAAATTTGTAGTCCGCCGATGACGTCGCGTCGGGGTTTCCGCGAAACGGACCGTCGCGTCCGATGGACGTTCGCGATCAATTCAGCGGGGACGATCGCGTGCGTGTCGCGACAATCGCGACGCTGATGAGTTCTTAAGAATGTCCACGTCTCGATGAGCCTCGCTCACGAATCGCGGCTCCCCCGGCGCCCCCTTGTCGCCGGGGAGACAGCTCCGCACGCTTGCAGCCCGCAGAATTTTAATTTCTAGCGCGTGCGATTCGCGGCGCGCGTGAAAAACGTATAATCGGCGAGGCAGCCGATAGGATTTTTTCTCGCCGGCTCCGAAGGAAAAAGATTAATTCGTTGAAAACAAGCTTTATCTTGGCCGCGCGGTGTTCGATGACGCGGGAGGGCCGCTCGTTCGGTTGAGCGATAAGCCTTATCGAAATAATTGCGATATCTGAAAATGTCCGCCGCGAAAATCCCTCGCTCTGTGTGCGAATCCGAGCCATCGCCGCGAGTGCAAACAAATTCAGAATCTGGTCGCTTTGACTGTCCCGGGCGGCCGCCTCCAAAACGTCATTTCGTTGCCAAGATTTTATCAGAATTGATTAAAGAAAATCAGTGGTAAAAAAGATTGCGTTTATCAACCGACTTACGGGTATTTACTCGCGTCGGGAATTAGCGTCTGGAACCGCTTCGTTTCGGAGCAGTTTCGCATGTTTCCCTCCGCGGACATACCGCAGAACTAGCGTTACATAAATCCTTTCGCACATTCTTGATTCTTATTACATAAAAGAAAATGTTTCTAGTTCGAGGTTGCTAAAAGCAGTGTTCGAGGCACTGTCGAACCGTGACCAAGGAACGAGTTTGTTTGCGAAGGGGGCCGCGTTATCGGCACGGCCGACACACGTAGCCGATTATATTTTCCGCGGAGAACACGGCCAACCGCGCGACGAGCCGTCGGGAGAAAAAATCGGCGCAGCTCAGCTTTTCGTAAGAGCCGTAAGATAAAACGTCGCGATACCGTTTTGTTTTCGAACGTGCAAGCGGGAAGAATGCACCAGCCGAATCGCGACCGTCCTTCGATCGCAGTCCTCCGAATCCGTCGCGTTTTAATAAAAATTCGTGCACTTTGCTATCGACGAAAGTTGATTCGCTATCATTTTGAGGATCGATCGGAGAATTTGTTTGGTAACGTTGGTCGGATCGTGAGGTCGGTCCAAACAGCGATCTTCGTCGGGTTAGGAGGTCGTCACGAGATAGATTTCTGGCATATCTTTGTTTTTCCTAAACTTTGCTCCAAATATTTTTAACAGTACGATCGTTATCAGAACGCGTTTCTTAATAATCAGCGACGAGATACCAGGAAACTTCTCTCGGCGAGTCGACTTCGATCTCGAATTCCCTTCAATAAATTTCTTTATTTGTTTCTTTATTTGTGACCATAACAAGAAATGAATTTATCCGGACAGAAGGGGTTGTCAGGTCTGAGATGGAAGGCATTCAGCCAGATTTGCTCTAAAAGAGTTGGAGAACGAAATTGATATGTTCTAAGAATAAATTAAGTGGGTCCTGTTTGAAATCACGGTCTC